>MU185546.1:0-57992 GCA_016904865.1 Pissodes strobi
GTGTGTGTGTGTGTGAAAAATGAAAACGTTTTCCTTTGCTTTGTGTGAGGATTGACCTTCTTTTTGTATGTTTTGTGCTCCGAGAAAATGTTCTTTTACGCATACACTCCCCTAGGGAGAGTAGTGTGGGACTCACCACCGGCATACCCACTAAAAACTCAGCTGTGTCCCAGCCTGTGATATAACCCAATGGGTGTCTACTGCAGGCCGGAGGGGAGAACTTCCAGGATTGGCTCCTATTAAGTCCTGGTCTTCCTATTGTAGATGCCTCTGAGTGATTACTAGGATCACGCCTCGCGTAGTTTGTTGTCTCGTCTTTCTCTAGTTGAGTTGTAGGGAGCAGGATTGGATGTTAATCTTCACTCCTGCTCTCTCTCCTAGTTAGCCCTGGTCACGATTGGTCTGAGCATCGCCATAAAAGTTTTCATCCACATTAAACATGATACGTATTTTTATTTATGATTGTAACAGTTCGGTTTTGCCAATTTTGAAATTTCATTTATATGCCGCATTTAGGGAAAAAAATGATGCTGTATTTTGCACTCATCGGTTTATTAATTCTGAATTTAATAATTCGCTTGAAACTGCCTCTTTTCTTAATGTAAAATTAACTATTTTAAGTATAGATTAGCTATATATTCGTATTAGCTTTTAGAATCCGTTGTGACCATCTATTTTAGTTGATAAGCGATGTATGTACCTTATTATTGAGATAACTTGGCTTGATTTGCATTATATTATCGTAAACAGCCAGCGAGTCGATTTATATTTCTAAAGAATTCTGTTAGCGTGCAAAAAACTCTGCGTTTGACTTGTTGATCCGTATTTTGGTAGTAGTTTTTGTGACCTTCGTCACGGAATAATAGAGATGGGCTATGTATCGCGCGTTTTTCATTCTCGATTTAGATTTTTGAAGGTTTATCATTCCTGTTAAAGCATTTCCTAGCATTTCTGGAAGAATGTAATTTTAGCTCACTATTCGTGGCTTTCGCCGTCATTTATCATCATAGTAAGCGAGAATTAAGGCGTTTATTTTCTTAGAATTATTCCTTGTATCGAATCACTCGTCAAGTTTTCAGCCCATTACTACTTGTGTCGCAGTATTTAATTTCGAAGGCAAATTGACGGAAGACGGAACGTTGGAGAAGTCTTTTCTAGTTTGCTCGCCTGGGGAACGTTTGCCAGTTAGCGAGAAACTGCACGTTTTAAGTATTGTGATATAATACAACCCTTTTGATAAGGGATTTATCGTGTCGTTTCTGTTTGTGTTTTAACACGACCGATTTTTCGGGCTCTACAAGCTGTACTAGGTAAGCATTTTCTCTGGATTCCTTTTTCTGTGGCCTATGAAGCACATGACCGCCATGTTGCTAAATTGTTTTTGTTTCCATTGATTGATGATTGCTTATCTACCTTTTATTTTTTTTGTGCACATAACGCCATTTGCTTTTCCCATGTGTTATCTTATCTACTCCATTTTATCTGATCCGAATTTTTATTTTAATGCCACTTTAATTTTAATCATATGGGGAAGTTTATATATTCTTTTAGGGGTGATTCATATCTATCTTTTTATATTCAAGTTGCCGGAACCTTAATATCTCTTTTATTTGTTTTATTGCACTGTAAGTCCATGGGTTTTTTTTGTCTGGGAAAATTTGTTTTATAAAGAAGAAGTATTTATGCAAAGAGGGAGGGGGTCTATGATTTTTATTAAAGTAAAGGGGCTTCATATAATGCGTGCTGGATTATTTCAGGGTTCTTCTACTGGGCCAGAGGTTTAATTAAAGGACTGCAACTTTTTCTCTGAAAGGCCGGAAGCAGGTACACAACTTTTTTTCCCTGAAAGGCTGACGAAGGGCCTTAACTTGTGGTTCCCGCACTAGAGGCCATCGACAGAGTTCGACGACGGGATTTGGGCATAAGTTTTGTGTCTCATTGTTTCTTATGTTTACTCTTCGTTCGCTTATATTGATATAAATCAAACATTGAATTGAGGTAGCTCATTGATTTTAATTAATTTAATTTACATTTATTCACTGGTTTATCGGACCAGTTAATCTAATTGCTTTGAGTTGTTTTCTCATTTTAAGAGTCAAGCGCTGGCTGGATAACTTCATTCTTTTCATTCATTAGCCGGCAGATATAACTGCTCTGAATTTTATCTTTTTTTCATATGAATCAAGCTAACCATAGTTTTAATCTGATCTGGTGCTTTTATTAACTTCTCAAGTTTTTTTTGATCTAATCATTGTGTCCGCTCATTGCGACATATTATCACCATCAGTGCAGCTATTAGCGCACGCATACCTATTTGTATGAAGTTTAGTCTGCGTCAAGTGATCACTTTGATAAGTAGTGTTTAGTGCATTTAGTGATAAGGCATATAGAACCGAGGTTTTCCAACTGAATTGGTCTCTGTACGTACAATCTTCATATTGTACTCTGTTTATTTTATTAATTACTTTAAGTCATTTAACATTCTTTTGTCTACTCCACCACATTTTAATATAACCTTCTTCTCCAGATAGATTGTTGCTGTGTTTGCAAAAAAAAAGGATTTAGTAGCAAATATAGTGTTCATTAGATTTTAGATTGTGTTTTCTTGATAGAAGTTATAATTGCGCCATTGTTTTCGTTTTTTTTTGATAGTTCGAAATTAGGAACCGGTTAATTTTATGAGCGAATCTAGCCACTCGGTACAACACCAGCCGAGCTTTTTCCGTTTAGCTGGCTAGAACGGGTGGCGCTCAAACGACCCCACGACAGGGGCCGGGCTTTGCATTTTTTAAATTTATTGGGAAAAAAAATCATTGGGTTCAATCTAAAAAAAAACGTATTGCAAATTTGGCGCCCAACGTGGGGCTAATTTTTCTTTGAGGAGACCTATTGTTTACAAAATTGCAAATTTGGCAATCTTTTTTTGAGAGACCTTTCGTATATTTTTAGGTATGATCCTAATAAGCATAAATATAAGAAATATTGTTGGAAACTGTGGAAAACCTTTCTAATGAAGAAAAAGCACCAACAGAGGCAGAAACAATATACATGCTGATAATTTTGCCTTCATTACTGGTCACCGGTCGGAAAGACTTATGCAATGAGCACGTGCTAGGAGGAAGGTTTAGGGTACATCCGGACAAGTAAGCGTAGGCAGGAAGTAATTATCTCGACCACCATGTTCGGCCAGCCTTTGAGTTATCAAGAGTCCACTAAGTATCCTGGGGTCACAGATGTTCCCAGGATTTTACCCGCCTCATCCCGCTCCCAGCAACACCTATCAGACAGTCACGACAGAGGGCTGGAAATACCTAAAACATAGCTTTACAAGGACTCTTTTGCCTGGCGCACTGCACCGCTGTGAAACTCACTCACAGGATATCTGTATCCCCCCAAATTACAACCTACAGCCACCAAGAGCCGTCTCAGTCAACATCTTCGCGCACACACCGCCCCTCGAGTGTCATAGGATTTCCCTTTGGTATGCATGTCATTGCCACAAAAAATATACTCTTAGTTCATCTGAAAGGCGCAAGTGGGTAGCAGCATTAAAAAGGCGAATAATGCTCTATAGGCATCTCAAAGAGCCTTTGGATACACGTGGTGTCTACAGCCGAGAATCTTCGATGAGATTTGTATGGCTGTAGTATACCCATTATCATCTACCCCGCCATCGTATGGTGTAGCCTTACGCAAACGGCAATGCCAAGGTCCCAGTTAGACAGAGTTCAGAGACTGGCTCCCGTGGGAATTACAGGTGCTATGAGAACGGCGCGCGGCGCCTACCAGGGCTCTTAAGAGACTAACTGGCTTATCGCCACTCCACCTATTTCTGGATCATCATGAGGCCATGAGGTCTGCATATAGACTGAAATGTCCCGGATACTTAAATGACAGTAATGATCCGAGAAGACACAACAAAATTTAGAGCAGGGCGACTGAACCTAGAAACTTCAATTAGGGATAATGACCAACATTAGACAGATTTTACATATCCAAAAGGGATGTGTGGTTGGGAGCGGATCGCAGAACACGTTCAGTTAATGGGATTGTTTGGTACACAGACGGCTTTAAGGCAGATCGTGGTACTAGAGCGGGTATGTCTAGAAAAGCTGGAATGATGAAACTTGCTTTTGCCTTTGGGACTTATCCAACCGTGTTCCAAGCCAAGATGACACGCGATTCTAAAAAGCGGGTATGAGAACATGTTCTGTCGTCTCTTGAGTCTGATAAGGTACCTTCTGCACTGGTGTCTGACCTTACGAACGTCTGGAGGGCTTTAGCCTGGCATAATAGGGTTAAGCTTGTTTGAGCTCCAGGACACTCGAATGTCCCGAGAAACGAGAAGTCCGATCGATACTGTTCCGCAATGAGTTCAGTGGGACCTGGTCCTGTAATAGGCATAACCTACATGTTTAACCCGGAGGACTTAAGAAAGATCCAGCATAGGACGATGTGCCTTTGCTATTAGCCCATGAAATTAATTTATCTAAAAGATGCACGCTTGTACGTAACACTCTATTGTGTAGCCCTTTTTATCAAAGTAAAATCAGTGCAATACTAAGAAGTATAATATGTTTTCTTATATTTTTTAAATAACTCTTTAAGCTGGATTTATCGACTGGCATGATTTATTCATAACATAAACGTGCCATAATCATAAAGTATAAAATAAAAACCGTAATTTTCGCGACTTTAAAAAGATAAATACTAATTTTGTCGACAATAATTCAGTGTTTTTTTTTGTGCCAAATTCTGTTCTTTCTCCGTAATGAAGCTGGAAAAAATCAAAGGAACATGACGTTTCATGGAACTAACAATAATTATAATGATTAATATCAGTGGTTTCATTAGTCGAGCATAAGAGTTCCTATGTTGCTGAACTTTTCTCATGCTTATGTCGGGCGCAATGCCATGTCAATGTAGCCATTTTCTGACGTCCATTTTAATTTTTAACTTCTTATACCTATGCTATGATTAAGATATATCAATTCATAAAATTAGCTTTAGTGTTGGAAGCCATTGTTACATAATTGATTTAAACTGAATCAAAATATTGCAACACGACTTTCTCAATAATTAAAGCGGAGAGTAATGTGTGTAATACCCGGCTCCAGGTGTGGAGTTCGTGAGCGCCACCAGTTCTGCAGGCTAAACTGGAAAAGCTCCACTGGTGATATTCAGGGTTGTTAGGCACGTTTTTTAAATAAGAAATCAGAATCTTAAGTTACGGTTCGATCTATTGGCTTCTAGTTTTTTTTAAATAACAATGAAACTTAAATGAAGCTTTAAAAAAAGGAAGGGCCACAAAAACTATTAAGTATTAAGGGTACAAAATTAAGATTGTACAGAGATCAATTCTGTTGGTAAGCTTGGTACTGTATTCCTTACACTTAAAAACTCTAAGCCCTACTGTCCGAAGTGATCACTTTAGTTTACTTAAGATTAATACAGATATGTAAATCCAAATGCATCATTTAGTAGCCGCACCAATAATGAATGCAGTAATATTGATACTATCAGTTAATAACGAAAACCACAATAACCAAATCGATCGGCCGGAAAATAAATGAATTAATAAAATTAATGAACGCCACCTTAAAGCTCGGCCAACAATGCTAGATTTATATTAAAATAATTCGAACGATTATATCAATCGCCAGAAACACAAAATAATGAATAGAGCTATTTTAAAGCTCGATCAGCATTGCTAAATTCGTGATAAATAATAATAATAATAATAATAATAATAATAGGAACGATGCCACTTAGATCCGATGACCCGTGCTGAAAAGGCTGCAACCTCAGCAAGTCATCTACTCAAGAATGAGAGTCCTTCACCCAAAAATATGGAAGTGAGCCACTACAAGAAACCCTGTATTGGGACCCGGTAGTAGGACCCGGTCGTGAAAACCCGGTCGTGAAACCTAATAACTAAATGGTTGATTGGCCTAAAGCTACACTTTAGCAAAAAACTTCCTCTATTCCTGGTAGACATATCTAGAAGAACGAGATCATCGATTTCCATCAATTTGCCTTTGCCACTTCCACGGAATCAAAAAAAAAATAGTAGTACCGAGAACCCTTGTCGAAATGAATACTTCTAAGATAATAAATGAGAACCAAGCGTTGTAAAACGACTGCGAAAGCAATAACTAATGAGCTAAAATTAAATGTTTCAATAAAAAATAGGAAATAGTCCTAAACGAAGTAATAACTCTGTAAAAATCCCAATCGACATCAGCAATTAAGTGGAAAGAGCCCATTACTAATATTCAAAGTAGAAATCCCAAATATCGAAGTATACAACTGTCGGTTAGAAGGTGGAACTACAAAATAACACCAAAATCCACTAAAACATATGAAAAGGAAGCAAAAATTAACGATTGAATGAAAATTAAACAAAATATGGGAAAACTACCGGGATATATGTGAGGGATAGGCTCCAAATCCCTAGAGCAATATGAGAAGAACAAACAAGAAACAATCTATGCAGAAATCAACAAGTCTTGGAAGAAAATAAGCAACAGGTACTAGTTTTTACTACTGAAGAGAAAGATAAATGTAATAACTAACAATTATTCTTGAATTAACAGGTAAATAATAAAGCAGCAGCAGTATCTCGAAGCAAATCAGTGACACCAACAAGTCAAAGCCATATCAGCCTGAGATTAGAAGTGAAATTTTCAAACCGAATGTAGTATATGAATTTGACTCATCTAACGATGATCAAAGGTAGGTTATTAATTCAGTTCCTAAATACAGAATTGCGAGAAAACATAATTATTGTTATATAACTAAGCAAAGTTAAACTAATAACACAATATCTTATATTAGTTGTTTGATAAACCTAAGCAAGCCAATATATTAAGTATCTATATTAAAATAAAGACACAAAGTACTAGAGGACGATATAAGAAAAAGGATGATCATAGTAACCACTTACGATTACGACCACAATAGTGTTATAAAAGCTAATACATATACATATATAATTTATTAATTAATATTAATAAATGCTGCAACGGGAAGTACATTGAACTTATTGACAACAAATCAAATAATAATTTATAATTAATTTACCGAAGATGTTAATACTCAATAATTCTTACCACAAAATATTGTAAACGATTAATTTTTGGTAACACGTTTTATTTCGCCAATATTATTACAGCCACAAATATTTCCGCCTTACACCTTCGCCAGTACAGTTATCATAATTACATAACGCCATGATTAGATTCTCCTGCTGCGCCATTTTTGCGTTTCGTCCCGGGTCTACCTATTGGACTCGTCAGTAAGGCATAGGTAGACCCTGCCTTATACGCCGGGGTTGTCACGTCCTCGCCTATTTAAACGTCGCGTCTCGCCTTTACAAAATTCGCTTGTTACATTCGGCCATCCTGCAACAATTAATGCCCTCATTAATTTAACTCGCCAGTAAATCAACCAGATCCTATCGATCTGTGCATTCGCCATAACACCAAATCGCCTACCCTAAAGGTTTCGCCTGTGGTTGCAACCTTACGCCTTTTATCATTCACCATTTATCAGTCACCTTTATATTACGCCTTCGTCAGATTTTCACTCGCCCTTTGCTATCTCAATAAGAAGTTTGGACCTTAAATCGCCATAGCTCTCGCCTTTCGCCAACAGAGCATTCGCCATTTGCACCTCGCCAGTTAAACTCACTTGCATGCACCTTTCAACCTAACCATTCGCCCTTTGCACCTCGCCAGTCAGACTCACTTGCATGCACCTTTCAACCTAACCTTTCGCCCTCGGTGTTTTACATCTCGCCTCGCCAAAAAGTCAGCAAACGCCTTGCTCGTAAACGCAAGCCAGTTGGAAATAGTACGCCTTGGGTACCCAAAATTCGCCAAACGCCTCTCTCAATTTGAGAATCGCCTCAGAAGACCGCAAAATCTTCGTCGCCTTCGCCTGCGCATGATCCCGGACTTCCTTACCCCTCCAATTCCACAATATCGGTTGATGGACGCCGATATCTGTCAAAAGAGGAAAGAAAGCCAGTATACAAGTCGCCAGGGGAAGAGCAACCAAATGCCCTCGCATTCGCCTGTAGATCGAGAGGTAGACCGTCAATCAGACATGAAAGCGCCTTTGTGCCTGAAAGCCCACACCTTTCGTTCAACGCCATTTTATCATGATAATAATGGGTCATGGCCTCGCTATCATCTCCTTGAGCAGCTGAGCAAACTCATGCACTCTAGGAAACGCCCTCCTAAGAGCCGCCTTCCAGTCTTCCCATGAGAGGTCACATTCATCGAGCCGATCAAACCAGCCCCTTGCTGCGCCTTGCAATTTCGCCTGCATAAAATACGCTCTCTCATAGTTTGACCATTCATGAATGTCGCCCAACTGATCAATTTTGTTCAACCACCTGACTACGTTACAGTCCTGACTGTCAGGATCGAAAGGGTCAAGAATGTCGCCGCCTGCCCTTGCCCTTGACCCTACACAGCCCAAACTGGAAGCGGAGTCCGCCTTATCGCTACAAGCATGCTCTACTACCGCCTGAGGAGCGCTCTCACCTGATTTATCGCCCTTTCTGATGCCCTTGATACCGCCAGTACCAACGGCCGCCCTTTGTTTCGTCGCCTTTACCATTTCGGCCGCCTTTGCCATTTCGGCCGCCAGAATCTGCTGGATACTAGTTACCAAACCGCCTTTCAACAGCTTATGTACCATGGAGACTGCTTCGTCTTCCATCGCCGAATCGCTTTCGCCGTGGTCACCGTCGCTCAATTCCAACTCGTAATCGCGCTCTAACTCGTCACTTTTGCCTTCCTCCATAGGAAATCACTTGAAAAACGCCTTTTAAACACCAATGCCAATAAACACAGTTAAAATACGCCACAATTTTTACAATAATCACTAATTAATTAGCACACACTTGTTTATTATTATCGTCAATATCTGAGAAATCGCCAAATGTCAATCCACTGTCAAGGATAGCAACAAACGCCCGCCTTTTGTTATGAGTTTTTGTGTTATCGCCACACACAAAAAAAGAAGAAGTTGCCACTGCGATTTAACTCGCCGAAATCGCGTATTTCACCGTTCTCCACAACAAATAACACAATACGTAGGTTATCCCGACTTCTGATCTGTAAACGATTAATTTTTGGTAACACGTTTTATTTCGCCAATATTATTACAGCCACAAATATTTCCGCCTTACACCTTCGCCAGTACAGTTATCATAATTACATAACGCCATGATTAGATTCTCCTGCTGCGCCATTTTTGCGTTTCGTCCCGGGTCTACCTATTGGACTCGTCAGTAAGGCATAGGTAGACCCTGCCTTATACGCCGGGGTTGTCACGTCCTCGAAACGTCGCGTCTCGCCTTTACAAAATTCGCTTGTTACAATATAGAATCTTTTGTTGCTAAATGCAGCATATAAAATAAAATTTAAAACCTTTTATAGTGGCAAAATCAGACTGTTACAATATCATATCTATAATCCTTGTAAAACTTTTGAGAATTGGTTAATGATTTCTTCTCCAAAAATGACCTCTGATAAGTTTTTAAATATTCTTATAATATCCCCTTCTCATATTTGCGGCTTTGAAGCTAAAGCAAAATAATTTGCTTTTAATCGTAGTGCTTCTCCATATAGGTACTAAAGTGCGTTAATTAACAAAATCAATTTTAAAATTGTGAATATAAAATGGAATCGATTATCAAAATAACAATTTTTGTTTCAGACAAGTAAACAAAATAAAAATAGCGTATACATATCTGGAACAATGGCAATTATGATACTGTGATTTTTCATTTATACAGGAACGTTTTATTTATCGAATATTTTAATTTATATCTGACAAATACAAAACAATCATTCCCGTTTTGTTTGCTATTACCCGATTTATGTAATGGATAGGTTTAAATTGAATCATATTAGTGAAATTCAAGTGAATTACAACGATAAAAATGATTTTATAGAATAATGTTAACATTGGCGTATCTAAACTTATTATGTTCGCTATTTCTAAGCATTTTTTTGTGACGAATCTGTAATTTGAATATTTCAAAAAGGAAATTTTAAATCAAATTTAATTGATAAATTAACCGACTTTCCTGTAGGATGATTAATTTCAATAATACACAATTGTAGATGTTTAAAGGAGGCGACTATTTAGCTTTTTAGCAAATAATGTGTCAGATTAATATTTGAATTTTGATGTTGCCTAAGCATGCTACTGACCTATAGAAGTGTAGTATAGTACATTTTGCTTTGCGGAAACTCATACTTTCCTGTCAAAAAAATAAAATAGAGTTTCACGTGTGTAAAAGAATAGAATTTATGACAGTATCAATTAATTTTAGTTTTTCATTTTGGGCATGCCTTGGGTTAGTTTGGATTAATTCTGTTCAGTTGTACCCCGGAGCGAAAGATGCAAGCTGAGGACCATGCGCTAGGCGAAATATTAATAGAATGATAAACACATATTTTTAATAAAATTCGTCTTTGCAAATTTAATATTTTCTATTTTTATACACGTTGTTACCCTACCCCGCACCGCTATTCACTCCATTGTCCCGCAAGACAGTTGATTACTATTAGTTTCCACATGTAAAAAACATCTAAAATTTACGTAAAAACACTCAATTTATGTCTGGCACGTCTTCTAAAAAATTACCACGTAAGTTATAATACTACAGCGAGGGAGATTTCAGTAGTGAATTTGTGTACAGGGTGTCCCAAATTCGAGCCTCATCATTGGGATCTCGGAAACTAGACGAGATACGAGGTCGGCTAAATGGAGGCAAAGTTGCGCAATTTGATGCTGATTAAAATGCCACCTTAAAAGTTAAAAAAATCCGAATACTTCCGAAGATATTTAGAAAAAACCGAATATTCGCGATTTCATTTTTATTTTTTTATGACTCTATTTGAATAGATATAACAAAATAAATTTCATGTTCTTATGGCTACTTTTTCTGTTCTACAAGATGGTGTTATTAGATTTGCAAACCGACGTTTCGTCTTTGAGCTGCCATCATCAACTTTGGTTTTTTAAGTACGGCCCTGGACTTTTTATTACGGATTTTAAGAGCATCTAAAGTCCCAAAGCCAATGATGTATCGCACTTATTCGAAAAATTCATATTAATGGCATTTTCCATAAGACCTCATGTGTTAGAGAGAGACAGAAAACATATTTTTTGGGAAGATTTTACCAGGAAATCATTAAATAGCATATTGTGTAACTAGGAGGAAAAGCAAAACATTCCTGGACGACTGTGGTAGTTGCTGGACGAGGCGCAGCCGAGGCCAGCAATACAGGAGTCCAGGAATGTGCTTTTCCTCCGAGTTGCACATACTATTTTTTATCCGATCGAAATTAATTAGAATACGTACTTATATAAATAGAGCCAAATATTACTGTAAATAAAAACGTGTTTTAAATTTAAACTCGACATAATATCAAGTTTTGAATCGAGCGAGCTTGAAGTTTATTACGTAGCTACGGAAACTACAGCTAAATGTTACTTTTGATAGACGTCAGATCTGACAAACAAGGCGTTTGAATATGACAGAAATGTTACATTCCCGGCCTAGGACGGGAATGTTATATTCCCGGACTGTTATTTTCTATTCTTGTACAGTTATGGCATGTTGCCAAGCAACGAATACAATATACTGGAATCATGACTTTTGCGGTGAGAAAACACATCGGAAAGGTGTCGTTTTTCGTCCGATCGGATAAAAATGATTTTTTCGAATAAGTGCGATACATCATTGGTTTTGGGACATTAGAAGCTCTTAAAGTCCGTAATAAAAAATCCAGGACCGTATTTAAAAAAACAAAGTTGATTATGGCAGCTCAAAGACGAAACGTCGGTTTGAAAATCTGATAACACCATCTTGTAGAACAGAAAAAGTAGCAAGGAGAATATGAAATTTATTTTGTAATATCTAGCCAAATAGAGCCATAAAAAAATAAAAATGAAATCGCGAATATTCGGTTTTTTCTAAATATCTTCGGAAGTATTCGGATTTTTTAAACTTTTAAGGTGGCATTTTAATCAGCATCAAATTGCCCAACTTTGCCTCAATTTAACCGACCTCGTATCTACCTAAACTAGCTATTATCTCTGGAAAAACTGCAGCATTATGCAACTATGTAAATAATTTCTATCTTAAATAAATTTTTAAGTTACTTGGCAAGTATACTAATAACAAAAGAACAAAACAATCTCCTGTGGCGTTGCGTTTAAGAAAAAAATCGAGAAAAAAAAAGGAAAATTAAAAGTTGATATACTTAACTCAAATTTCATATTTAGATTACTTTTTTAATTTGAAAGAACTTTTCCTTATAAGATTTTGCTGTATCTTTATAAATTAAGGTAATTTACTCTAGACGCGATTTCGAAAAAATGACATTTGCGCCCGCACTAAAAGCAGTACGGAAAATTTGAAATACTCATTTACTGTTTTAGGGCAAGCACCAACTTTTATTAAGAATAAAATTTTCTGAGAACCCAATAATAAAAAAGTTTCCCATATGTTGCATACTTTTTTGGACACACTGTATACGAGTCAAAAAGATCATCCACCTATGAATTTTATTTTTTTTGATTTTTGTTTTGGAAAAAATATTTTCGTTTTTATCTCCGAAATAGTTAAAGGGAACCATTTACATGTTACCATCATAAAAAATTTTCAAAATCATATACAGGATGGTAAAAAGAATTATATTGAAAAATATTTCTGTACAGAAAAATCGTAGGACCTTCTCGATGCAAAAATCGAACTCGACACACCCAAAAATCACCTTCTAAAGTATTAAAAAAAATCATCCACCTACAAAATTATAATTTTTCGAAAATTAAAATAAATTTCGTTTTAATCTTGGAAACGGTTAAAGGCCATTTACATGTTGCCATCATAAAAGTATATTTTCAAAAACATATACATAGTGGTAAACTAATTTTTTTTTTTTAAATTTCTCCTTTTCAAAATTTCTCCTTTATTTGACGTTGGACGAAAAATTTCATAGAAACTTTTTATTCCAAATTAGGAGGGATATCATCGACTTTTATAATTTTTTTCAAAAATTTCATAATAATCGAGATATTCGCGTCGTTTTTGGGCGCGAAATATTTTTAATGCTTGATGACTTTTTATTTTTAAAGGAATTTTTATAATTTTTGGATATGTTATGGCCGAAGGTATTATAATCAAAAAGAATTTTGCAAAGCGGCGTACAGTAATCTTGAATTTATTTATTTATTTATGAAATGATCCAATTTAACCTGGTCCACAAGAGATGGTTTTACCAAAATTAAAGTATCAATTTTAATTTTCTTTGTATCGACCTGGTTTTTTAATGGTCAATATTCCGAACCCTTTTAAATATTTTTTGCCCATTTTTGCATCTATTTCATTTGGCCGATTTTTGCAACGACCTGAAATACGTTGGTTTTAAAAAATACCCCCTTTTTTGTACGGCACTGAAGTATACTCTCTCTGCAAAGTTCTTTTAATCCCAATACCTTAGTCCACAACATATCCAAAAATGATAAACAATTCTTTGAAAGTAAAAAAGTTATTAAGCATTAAAAAGGCTCCAATTTAATTTTGTTCACAGTGTATAAGGGTTCACTACTTTTCAGTACGAAAACTGTATTATGGTTATTGACAGAATATAAAGAAATGTCTACAGTGTGGCCAAACTGAAATATATATCATAATCTATGTAACACCATAATTATTAACAAATACAAAAAAATCACAAGTTACCAAAACTAACTAAAATACAAAAAATGTCGGTAAATTTTTACTTTGCGCACTTTTGGAATTTTGCATTTTTTGGTGTGACGTGTATTAGACAGTATCAGAAGTGTTTAGTGACATGTTGCCTATTGCGCAAAGCAGTTTTGGCGTCAGATATTGAAAAAAAAATCACAAATAAGGCTGTTTAGTAATATATTTTACCGCGAAAACTCTCCCAATTTGACATTAATGATGAAAATCTACTTGCAATGTTGTCACACTTGACTAACATTCTTGATTTTCAAGTAGGTAGATGTCCCAGGCCAGGTGAATGTTTTAAAAAGTGAATAACAACTTGTCAAACTAACTAAAGAAGCCCGCTATGCGCGCTTGCCTTTAGTATTCCAGATTAAGCAAAAATAATCGAAACTAACTTAAATTTATCAAAGAAGCTCATTGAGACGCGTGCGCTACGTGGTTGACCAACCCCGCCTAACACAATACCAAAATTAACCCAAACTAACAAACATAAATGCATACCAAGTATACAATACAATTGCATGAACCGTCTGCTGGTACCCTACACTGTAGGGGTGCATCCGTCTAATGATATTAGATATAATGGATGCTTGGAAACTTCTGTGCAGTTAGACGTTCACCAGCCATGGAGCGCTTTCGAACTATTGATTCTCATCAGCATGGCGCAGGTGAAGTTTGACCCACCCAGAGAAAACCTGTTATTAAGCCAGCATCCGTTATATCTAATATCATTAGATGAATGCACCCCTACATCCAATTGTATTGTATACTAGTTATGCATTTATATATTCACCGTCTGTCAAGAATTTATTAAACTTTCAGTTAACAGTTATACATAAGCTTAAAAAAACATGTCTTGTCACCGACGAATCGGCCTACAAGCACAGGAGCTGATCTTGAAACGCTACTGCGCATTATTGCGAATTGTTATACCGCAGAGGCTAGATGCTCGTATAAAAACGCAAGGAATATAAGGAAATAAAATATGTATATAGTCAGCAAGAGAAATAAACATGCGCCTAAAATCCTATCCTCAAGCTTTGTCATAGATCAATGAATAATATCAATTCGTAACAGCTTAATATCACTATCGTTTTGCCTCACTTTAATAAATTATATAAAATAATAATTTCAGGAATAATAGATATTGGTTTAAAATCAGCACAACTTAATAATTATTGACTAACATGAAATTATCAAACAGAGAAATGTACCATAAGAATGAACGTAATACTCGGAATAATTCATTCGAATTAATACTCGGACTTGATTATTTCCTTTCCTTTCAGTCATAGCATGAAAGCCGAGCGGAAAGGTGTAGATGTGTGAAATAGGGAAAATAATATTGGAATTACTAATCCTCGAATCTAAGGAGAAATAGATAAACGCCTAAACATCTCAATGTGATATATTTTTTGAACATTTAATTAAGGACGTGCAAGTATAGCTGGAGGGTTGAAATTTTCAGGACATGCAGCCGGGGTAAAATGAGGATCCTGGACGAAAATTGAACCCCGTACCCCTCACCATTAGGCCAGGAGAGGGGGGAGAAGAAAAACTAAAATAATTGATTTCGGGAGAACGGGAAGAGCTACGGGGTCGAAATTTTTATGAGGGGCTACCTTTGATCATATGGGAGGGGACCGGGGCTCTAATTTAAGGGGGGATTTTTGGGAAAAAAACATTTTTTGCCTATATCTGCACAGGAGCCTCGGATCGAAAATCCGACAAACGATGACCGGGATCATCCACGAGGTCATCAGTGGAGGGGGAGGAGGGGGGACGAGAATTATACCACCTGCCCCGATACCCTAAAATTTTCCAAAATTCATGTAATAGTAGCATATTTAATGATCAATATTTTTTTTTGTTTGTATATCTAATAGAGCAATTAGCTCGAAAATATTAGTTTCTGATATTATTATTGTTATTATTATTAATATTATTATTATTATTATCATTATTACTTTGAATTACCTGTTAAGTCATCATTCTTTTTAATAGTAAATCCTTTAATCGCTACGATGGATTACAATTCAATAAAGCAGAGCAGCTTACACGGCTATTGAATCCTTGTATTGGTTATGAAATTTAGATCGACGGATCACCTAATGGATTTTTAAATTTTTAATTTCAAATGATGATCCGCTTGATCCGCTGTTCGGCCATAACCAATTCAGCATTTGAAATTGAAGGAGATATCCTTGAGATTTCGTTATATGTATTTTATGCACTAATATCTCATTTTCAAGTCGCGAGTTCGAAGGGGTTCTGTCAGGGTTAATGAACATAATAGCAGAGAGATGGTGCAACGAAAACTCACTTTCGGTCAATCCAAAAAAATCAGAACTTGTGCTATTTACAAGAAGGAGGAAATTGAAATTCAATCCACCCTCTTGGTTCGGGGCACAACTCAAGCTATCAAAAGAAGTAAAATATTTAGGAATCATCCTAGACAACGAGCTTAACTGGCAGCGCCACCTAAATTTTAAGAATAAGAAAGCTATCCGAGCCTTTTACCAGTGTAGGAGAGCGATTGGGTCGACATGGGAACTGTCACCTAAAATCACATACTGAATATACACAGCTGTCATCAGGCCTATGTTTGCGACTAGTTTGGTGGCCACGATCTAAAAAAACAACAGCTCAAGACAAAATGTCTCGCTGGCACCAAGGCAGTGCAAGTACTTTAAAACATGTCTCCGTTACATATTTTCATGAGAAATGAAGCACAGGTAACCGCAGTACTCTTGAACTCCACGATTACGTGGAGGGGAAAAAGCTGGGGACCTCGACACGCAACAGCTCTAAACGAGGCATACCACATACAACCAGCTATAAGAGTGAGCAGAAATTATATTTTCGACAAACGGTTCAAAATCGAACTAGACTCAATAAATGATCTGTCAAAAACTTACGACATCCACATCTACACGGATGAATCAAAAAGAACCTCAGGAGCTGGCGCAGGTGTTTATATATACGAGCTCGACATTCAAATGCAGACACCACTAAGTAATCTAAGCACCATATTTCAAGCTGAACTGCGTGGCATAACGATGGGTACTGGAAAAGTGACGTAGAAGCAAATCACAAACAAAAATATACTGTTTATCACGGACCGCAAGACAGTTGTAAAACACTCAACAAAATGGAGACCATGGTTAAGGAGTGTATAAAATCACTAAACCAAATATCTGCAGAAAACAAAGTAATCATTGCCTGGAAAAAAGGGCACAACGGAGACCTAAAGAACAGACACTCTTACCATGAAAGCGTCTCGTAAAAAACTAATTGGTACAGAACCAATACTACCACTCACCATGGACACTGCTCGCGAACAAACTAAAAAACAGCAAATCGAGAATGGGGCACCAGGTGGAAAACGGCAGAAGGGCTTCCCCACTCCAAAGCAACACTAATAGGTCCTGGTAAAGGCTAAACTAGGCATTTTCTAAAACTATTAAGGAAAAACTTGAAAATAATGAAGAAATACTTACCGCTCATTGCATATTAAATGACCATCTGCACAAGATAGATGTTGAAGACTCCGTATGCAGAGAATGCTTAGAAGACGACGAGACGGCAGAACACATTCTGTGCGATAGCCCGCTCTTGCCATACAAAGACATACTCACCTGAAGATACAATGGCCAACGATGGCCGACATAAAGGGATGCGATCCAAACCGTATACTAAGCTACATAAACACCGTAGGACTGCTGGATTTATAAAAACTTTCTGGGGGCACAAATGGCTGGCTGACATATTTATGCCTCACCACCCCCTTCGTTATCCGTATCTAATTTTCAAATATTCACGCACAACATAAGAAGTTATGTAGCATATAAAAATACTAATATGCCAGCAACATAATATCTCGCTTCCGCTCTTAAAAGCAATTATTTTTATTTTTTTTACAAAAGAGAAGAACATGCTATTAGAAAAGGAACCATTCAAAATGTAACTCAACAGTGTTTCACATATGGGCTATCCTCGGTATGCTCCCAAAGTGATAAACCAATAACACCTCTACAAAGCACTAAGCGCTTACAAAAGTTAGCTAGTGTATTTAGGCCTTTGCTATTTGGAACGAAGATGTTAGAGGGGGCTTGCGGATGGAAGGGTAATCGCGATCGTTGCCAGATTACTACGATAGTAGCGAATATTAGGAGGCACGTATATAAAGAAAGTATCTCTTACATTGCAATTTCTCCAATATTGTAGAAACCTATTTCCATAAGGTGTTCTTCCCTCTTTCTATAATGTGGTAGTTCGTAATATACTTATTTAAATATCTAATAGTAAATAAGTGCCTACGTTTTAAATTTCGTGCATTATTACTAACCATTTCTTTAAATACATACATACGTACATAGGTATTAGACACATTATTCATATTATGTATATAAACCTATAAAATATACACAGACACCTTGCTTTTACATAAATACTATTTAAAATCATAATTTGCCGATCTCAATAATTGGCAGTAGCGCTGGTTCCAAAAGTCTGCCAACTATTATCGAAACTTTACTGTAATTTAAATTTCCTCATACAGCCGGCAACAATGCAAACAAAACAAACGATTAGTTTGGGTTAGTATAATGGCTGCGGTAACCCGCAATTAGCGTTATTTTCTTGCATTTTTCTTAAATCAGAACCATTTATGTTCTTTTAAGTGCGTGAAACCTATACCTAATATTTCGTTGGATACTTAGGTATACAGGGTGTTCACCCATAATGTCCCCCCCTTTAACTTTGTTAATTTTTAAGCTACAAAAAAAAAATAAAAAACAAAATTGTAGAGTTTTTAATGTAGTTTTTGCACACGTAAAGGAAAAAACAAAAAATTGTATAGTATACAGGGTAGATCAAAAAGAAACATTTTTTTAAAACTAGCCCCCATTTTTTATTCGATTTTTCGATTCTACGTGAAATTCTAAGGATTTTTAATGTAACACACTATATGCCTATTCCTAATACTTTAGGACTTATTGACAGTTGAAGTCGCTATTTTGTTTGTTCTTTTATTTTTTTATGGCAACAGCCACCTAAGAATATAACTTTTTGTTTAGCTTTTGAAGTCGTTGAGGTATAAATATTGAGTTTCCTCAATTCGACCTCATTGCTTCGAGTAGTGTTTTTGTATCTTCTGTTTTAAAAATGATTAAAGAATTATTATTATAATTAAACAATATCAACTTCAACTGTCAATAACTCCTAAAGTATTAGGAATAGGCATATAGTGTGTTATATTAAAAATCCTTAGAATTTTAAGTAGAATCGAAAAATCGAATAAAAAATGGGGGCTAGATTTAAAAAAATGTTTCTTTTTGACCTACCCTGTATACTATACAATTTTTTGTTTTTTTCTTTAGGTGTGCAAAAACTACATTAAAATCCCTACAATTTTGTTTTTTATTTTTTTGTAGCTTAAAAATTGACAAAGTTAAAGGGGGGGGGGGGGGACATTATGGGTGAACACCCTGTACAATTTATTTTATATTATTAGGCGTATTTTTAAATACATAAAACTATATATTTCCAAAAACCTATAGCGTTTGCCGTTTGTATACAGCCAACAACTTTGAGTGGGTATTGGCACAAAACAGTTCCACTTATCCCCTTATAATATTAAAATAGCACGTCATCGATTTATGACGTCACACGACAAGCACTAAGTCCTTTTTATTGAGTCGGTATTGGATAAACGCTAAAAGCAGAGTGTTCATTAATTTGCAAACGCTAAGAAAACACCCAACAGACACGTGGGAAACCCGTTAATATGTCCGTTAGACCATTTTCCATCCTTAATTATCTCCAACAGTGACGCAACAGTACGCAACAGAATGAAAGATTGATTTTAATATTCGACCTGACAGCTCCATCTAACTTGTATCGTTATTTCCCATGAAAAAGGAATTTTTCAATTTCCCTGATCTGATAATGCTGCATAAGCAGGATAACTTATTTTTATGATATTCGAAGGATATTATCGAAGATTGTTTTAGGGGAAAACTTATATTCAAGTCAATTATTGTCGGAAAATTGGAACAGGCATTTTTATCCAATTTATATTGGATGTAAGAATATAAGAATTTGATTAATAGCACTCAATGTATGTTTGTTTTTAATACATTTTTAGCTTTTTTGACTACTCACATTTTGGCTAATTTCACATGATATGTACAGGGTGATCTATTATATTTTGACCCCCTACCTTTACCTTTATTATAACAGGTACAATAAAACTTTAAATGTGGAAGTTTTAGAACTTTGCTCAACCGTCAGAATATTCTATCAGACAAAAAAATTGAGCATCGAAAAGCGCAGAAACATTCACAAATTTGCTTATTTTTAAATTGAGCCAACTATTTTTTATTCCAAATTTTGATAGACAATATTTTTCAAATATTAAGCAATAAATTCTGACAAGCATTTAAAATAACCTCTATCGACAGTCTTTAGATATCTGCAAGTAAGGAATCTTGTAATATTTAACGCAACAATTTTCACACGCATAGGAAACAGAAGAGGAGAAAAAGAGAATATAAGAAATTGTGTCTCTCAAATAAAAGCCATTGGTTCTTTACGTTGCTCTTCTTTCGTTAATTAATTTTACCACCGATCTCTCTTGCTCGTACGGAACTCGACCATTCGAAATAAAAGAGCAATATATATGTAACGTCTTATTCGGTCATTCATCATTATAAAAAGCGAAAGATTTATTTCTAACCTAGTCAGTCGTGAAATTGATACGGCAGCTTTTAAAATTTCGAAACAGCCAAGAGGTTATATTTCTTCGAGTAACACGTGTCGCGTCATATTTATCAAATTGCTCACAAGATGCTTTCAGCCCTTTGCAGCTTTTTAAAAAAATCGAGTGGGAAAAACAAACGCCGGAAAGAAGCAAAACAAACGCCGAAAAGAAGCTTCTGATATTGTTAGCGACTAGGGCATTAGAGCGCAAATATATATCGTTGTCTAAGGCCCTGTTTCATAGTATATCTATATATTTTCACGTCGTAATTGCTACTAGTTGGAGCAATATTTCTAGATAAAAAAAAGAGGTTGGCTTAGTAACTTTTCATAAATCTGAAAGAATATTCATGTGAAAAAGAGATTGTAACAGTTATTTTATATGTATGATACGTATAAGTATAACACACCTGAGAACGATATCATTATATGTATATTGGTCACATTACACGATATAATACTACATCTCTACTTAATTATAGTTAAATGCAGCGATTTACATCCTCGTTCCGTTTATATATTTTATTTATTTGTCCTTCGGAAAGGGTAAAGAGGGGAGAGGGTCACACATGATTGCTTAAAATAAAAGCAAATATTTTTTAGGAACATTTTTGTCAACTTCCATAATTTTATGAAATACATTCCTAGTATAGATGTAGTGGACTCTAATTCCAATGTATTTAATATGTTTTTTTTTTCTTGGAACAACTAGCCTTTGCAGATTTTAATCCTATATGGTTTGGCCTGACATTTATTTGGTTATATTGGCTTTCGGGAATGTATTTTCAAGTTTATCCAGTAATTTAACCGTTTTCTTTGAAAACTTTTGAGCTTTTTTAACTGTCCTAGAAGAAACGGTGTTGATTACAGTTTCTAAAGTGTAGAAAGGGATGAAATCAATCAGGAAAACAAACTCGCTGTAGGTAATTTTAACACGATTATTAATTTTAGCTTAATTTGTAATCGCTACTCATGCTGGGAGATATTTGTCGACACATATCATCATAAATGCCGTATTATTTCGATTTTAACTATCATCAACGCAGCATTAATTTTCTTTGCGCCTGGCATTCCTGTCAAATGACATCTTGATTTGACGTCTTGCTTGGCCCCTGCCGTAGAGGAAATTGGGATGCACGTTTTAGAGAAATAATCAAAAAATAATTAAACACTATTTAACGCTGTGGCCAAGGCATTTACTTAAGTTAAATACGATTTGTCAGATCAAAATCTTGGGTGATTGTTTCGAATATTGACAAGAAGCCTTCTTTAAGTAGTATGATGTGCAGCATGGAGCGCGTAGGGGATTCAATAGATTGAATTTTGGAAAGAAAATTCCGGGGGAGGCTGCGCGTAGTCTCTTTTCTGTCCCATCTATCGATAGAAATTAAATAAGCGATTCTTCAAAAATTAATTATTGTGACTGGCAGTGTTGACGTTACGGTAGTACAGTTTGTTGTAGTGTACTATTGTGATAACCTTTTCCCCGACCAATTTTTGAGTCTCAGGCCTTATCTGTTGCTATTACTTTTGGTGATATGGGTTTTATACCTGGAATCAATTCCATGCCTGGGATTTTCCAAGGACTTTAAAACGAAGGACCTTTAACAGGGTTATTTAATTGCGCGAATAGTTCGTTTTCCACCAGTGTTCGTTGGTGTTGTAGAGTCGGAAAATACTTTCTTCTATCAAGGAAGTCCCTTGTGTTCATTGGTTCTGTTCGCGTCCTTCTAGGAGTTGCCTAGGGAGCTGTCCACGAGTTCCTGTCAAATATCTCACCAGATCAAACTGTGAACTCAGATAAGCATTTTTTTATTTTCATATGATTGGTTAATTTATATGGCATTACAGTCAACTTTTGAATATCATTTTTTATCTTTTGGGAAGATAATTTTCAATTCAATAAAGCACATTACTCTGAATAGGACAGAGTTTTAAGCTAGTTGGGTTCTTTTTCTTAACGCCTAATCACAAATTATTTTCACTTTAACTTAAGGCAAGTCTAAAAATTTTTAATTATCAGGGCTGACTATTTGAATAACGAGCTTGAATATATCTTTAAAATTTCACGTGTATTTAACGTTGCTATTACATCCTAGTGGACCCAAGTACTGTGAACGGAACATGATCAAGTTTTGGGTATTTCAGAAATTATTGGTTTTCGTTTACTTCACTCTGTTTAATTGAGATATTTATTTTCGATTTAGTTTAACTTACTTTATTGTGCTACTACTATACAGGTAGTTATTAATAATTATCGATTGCCTATCTTACTTGATTTCTAACTGGTAATTTATTCTGCTTGCCATAATAGGTAAACGTTTTAGTTTTAGTTAGCTCGTTTCTCTGTTAGTTGACATACAAGAGATGCCATTTCATATTGCAGATAACTAGAATTTTTTTTCATTTTACCGATATTTAGTTTTTTTATTTCAAATCTGAATAACAAATTCTCTTCTGCTATACGTAGCGGAAGTCTGACTTATTGATTTAAATTTACAGTTACCTTAAGTGAATTAACTTATTCTAAGTAGTGTTTACACCTAATAATTTAAACATTTATTAAGGCTAGGCCTACAGACCGCCATAACTAAAACATTTGAAAAACCTTGCCCTCACGAGGCATCACAACAACAGCCACGGGAAGCCACAAAAAGGTGGAACAAAGAGCTGGGAGAACTCAAGAGAACAGCGAGAAAATCTTTTAAGAGAGCAAAAAGAACTAGAACTCAAGCCGACTGGGAGCAATACATTACCAATCTGCGGGAGTTTAAAAAACTAGTAAGAAAAAAACAGAGAGAGGCCTGGAGGGCCTATTGTGAGGAGATCGAAGATCACGCACTGACTGCACGGCTCTACAAAGTCTTCGCAGAAGACAAAGATCGCGACCTAGGTCTACTAACAAGGGAGGACGGCACTAAGACCGCTAACCTACAGAAGAGTCTTAGACTGCTTATGCAGACCCATTTCCCTGGTTCGTCGGTAACAGACGACATGAACTGACCAGACGAGACAAACTTTTAACCAACTCACCCTTCAAATCGCCAGGTACTGACGGCATCCGTCCAGCTCTACTACAGTGGAGCTTGGACGAGTTACTGCCGCACTTGGTAAAGGTGTTCTGAGCATGTTTAGCATGGATTATACTGTACCCAAAGCCTACCGACTAATCAGTCTAATATCCTTTGTGCTATAAACTCTGGAGAAGATGTGTGAACGATATTTGAGGGACTGCATACTGGTCAACCGACCGCTGCATCCAAACCAACATGCATACACTACGGGAAGATCGACCAACACGAACTTGCATTCAGCAGTGATCCGGATCGAGAGATCGCTGGACAATAATGAGTCAACCTTAGGTGTTGATATTGAAAGTGCGTTTAGTAAAACCACCTTTGGAAAAATTAATGCTGCCTTAACAAACAGGGGCGTCCCTCCGGCTGTCAGTGGCTGGTTTTTCAATATGGTTTCAAAAAGACGCGTGCAAATATTGGTGAAAGACACTGTAGTGAGAGGCATCGTTGCCAGAAGCTGCCCGCAGGGAGGCGTTCTGTCGCCACTGCTATGGAATCTTGTTCTCGACGGCCTCTTGCATCACCTCAACTCAGATGGATTCTACACCAATGCATATGCAGAGGATCTTACGATACTGTTCAATGGAAAGTTCGAAGGAGTTCTGGGCAATCGAATGCAGAGTGCCCTTTGCTTAGTCGAAAAGTGGTGTAGGGTGCACTTGCTGTCTGTACACCCCAGGAAGACGGAGATGGTGCTCTTCACCAGAAAAGGGAGGACGAAGCCACTACAGCCTCCGACCCACCTAAACACACAACTAAAATTTGCATCTGAGGTAAAATACCTTGGGGTCACCTTCGATGCTAAATTAACCTGGAATATTTATTTGGAACGAATACTAAAGAAGGCATACAACTCTTATGAACAGTGCCGCAGGACCATGGGTAAAACCTGGGGATGAAATCCAGGGTCGTTATGCCGTCTATACTGCCATCATAAGACCTATGATTGCCTGTGGAGCCGTAGTTTAGTGGCCCAAGATTCAACAAAAAACGGCAATGCTTAAGCTCAATCAGGTACAGAGAAATGCCTGCCTAACTGTAATGGGAGCTATGAGAAAAACCCCAGCCAGAGCCATGGAAGTAATGTAGTGCCTGCCTCCCCTAGATATGTATCTAAGGGAGGTGGCTCTGACTGCATTGCTAAGGCTCAAAGTCGCTGGTGTGCAACCCAACATAGAATGTGGAGAGACTAGACGCTACCTGTGGGAAGAGGCAGTCGGAAGACTGCCACTACCGCAAGCCAGTGCAGACAGCATACCTCCCAAGTTTGTCTTTGACAAACTATATAATGTGCAAATATAACCAATTGAGCTTATAATAGAAGGTGTGGTTAACATTTTCGTGGATGGCTCAAAAACCGAGGAAGGAGCAGGCTGTGGAATTTACTCCCGAAGCTTGCAAATTGAATTTAAATGGTCTATGAAGGGACACGCAAGTATAGTTCAGTCTGAACTTGCTGCAATATCCATAGCCGCAAAAGAGATTGTTCGCAGGAATACTGATGACAAGACCATTAAAATCTATATGGGCAGTAGACAAATACTACTGGCCTTGAAAAGTTATAAACTTACAGCCAGGTCAATAGTAGAATGCCGTAATTCACTGGAGGATCCCTCGCGCAAAAACAAAATTTCTATGTGCTGGGTTAAAGGACATGCGCAGTGCGAAGGTAACAAATCAGCGGATAAATTGGCTAGAAAGCCAGCCGGTTCAAACATTATGGGAGCCGGCCCTTCAAACCTACCTATCACCTATCGCGACGACGATGCATATGATAAAGAATATCATCCATGAAGACTTTAGGGCAGGATGGGACTAAACAACTAACTGTCAACTGGCCATGGAACTATTAAGCTACCCTAATGAGTCTGCAGCAAAAGCATACCTAGATATGTCAAGGAAGGCCCTACGACTCATGGTAGAGATTTTGACTGGACACTGCCGGCTAAAGAAACACCTCCACACAATGAGAGACACCTCTATGCAGAGGCTTTGAACAGGTGGACGAAACATTAGAGCATCTGCTCTGCGATTGCGACACTGTTTCGGAACTAAGGGAATCCATTTTGGGAGAACGATGGTCAACCATGGCTTTTCTCAGAACAGCCTCCTCTGGCAACATCGCCGCCTTTTTTACAACACTAGGCTGGACGATGGCCTAGGGAGGATGCACAGGGAGTTCAATGGGGCCTAAGTGCCGTGGCCTTTCAAGGCCACCATTTCCAGATTCCAGAAACATTTATCAATTCTTTTTTTAATTTAGTCACCACTGTTAAGTATAACTTTTAGAAGCATCGAGTAATATGGGTCAAAATAAGAAGAAAAGTTTTTTATATATTTTAATTGGGTTGAGGTAAAATTTCAAGCAGTTGACATTACAAGAAAGCAAACCATTCCAATCATATTCTCGTAATAGGTCGGCCATTCTGTTCAACTGTTCATTTCCTATCTTTTAGTACTAGTGTTCCAAAAGTAAGTATGATGCTATTGGCTTAATTGTTCTTAATTTGGAACGTTTTGATTCTTCTCTATTTTGAATTGAATCAACTTCTGGCTTTATTATTTATATGTTTTTGTTGCGAAGCAGGGATTTTCCAACTTGTGCTGTTCACAAGTTGGTGGCGCCTTTAAATAAATGTGACCCTTCTTACTCTCCAGTATCTGAGCTAGGGCATCATTTTTGTTCGCCTTAGACA
Source organism: Pissodes strobi (assembly GCA_016904865.1). Classification (NCBI taxonomy): domain Eukaryota; kingdom Metazoa; phylum Arthropoda; class Insecta; order Coleoptera; family Curculionidae; genus Pissodes; species Pissodes strobi. The sequence goes on from MU185546.1 coordinate 26,322, forward strand.
TACAACTTAGTATAAGCAACAACTACTAAAATTATTTTACTTACAACCAAAATTTCACACTTTTAATTACGTACATGTTCTGCATATACAACACAATATTTTGCTGTCGTCTGAATTGAATTAACAATCATTAAGTAAGTTTTTAAAGTTGAAAAACTTTTATAAAATAGAACTTTAGATTGGATGTCCTAAACATTCTAATGAGCGAGCCGCCTTAATTTCTCGTTTTATTTGAGTCGCCGCTGCTACTGGCATTCGGAATCTTGTTGGGTTAAAGTTGGAAGCATACAAAACGAAAACTTTCCAAACTCCAAACACCACAAAAATCAAGGAATGTTTATAGATTCCGCTTTGATATGCAGTTCAGCTACAGAATTTATTACAATATGCTAGGGAAAACCTCAATCATATTTAATACTGAATTATGTAAATGATAAAATGAAAACAGCTGAGAAGTAAAAGTTATGTAACATATAATTGTGTAAAACACACTTTGATACTTTTGCGATACAACTTGGTATTTGGTATTTTATGTTGTCCGCTGTTAGAGCTCTGCAGTTACTAGACTATGTAATGCCAGATCAAGCTCAATATTGACTTCATTCTAACATAAGCCTCGTCAGTACCACAACTCTATGTAAAAGAGTAAATTTAGATGCAAACGATTATCTTTATTTAGCATTAATCACACTATCGCGTTGACGCGAAAATAATGGCACCAGCTAATGCTAAACTCCAAGACATATCATGTTATTATAATCCTTTAGAAGGTCCCTAAGTAGTTTAAAATTAATATCATAGGCAATAATAGGTAATCGGTTGAAAATGCATAATATATATCACCATATAGTGAAGCCAGAGCTAGTTAATTTGTAATTGCTGACTTCCCCTTTGGCTTTCACCCTCATGGATAATTTGGCTGGCACAAGGCGGCTTTCTATATTGTCACACAAAAAAAAAACTTAATGAATGCGCTCTTTACTCGATAATGTGAGGTGTATGTCTTGAGATTATGTGACAAGCAGTTGGCGTGCAGGTTATGTAGCTCAGATTAAAATCAATCTACGTCTGACAAAGAAGACACTTTTTTTAATCAATTTTTAGTTATCCGGATTTTATTTTTATTTTTTTAATGGCAGTTGCACACATACTAAAGGGAGATCCTATGGCGCTCGACGAGCGGTGTGTGTGCGAAGATGTTGATTAACACGGTTCTTGAATAGTTGCAGGTTGTAATCAGTGGGAAACAGATGTCCTGGGAGTGAGTTCAAAAGTGATGCAGTGCGCCAGACAAAGGAGTTCTTGTAAAGCGATGTTCTAGGTGTTTCCAGTTGCACGACGAGCTGGTGCGTTCTTTCCGTCTGTCGTGACTCTCTGACAGGAGTTGCCAGGGGCAGGATGAGGCGGGACAAATTCTGGGAACATCTGCCGTGAAAGTATCTGAAAAACAGAGACATTTTTTCCACATGTTTGCGGTGTTCGAGACTATCCAGATTCCGGGTCAACTCCGGGTCGCCGACGAGACCCACAGCTCTCTTCTGAATGGAAACCAGCAGATTTAGGGTATGCTTTGGTGCAGCACCCCAGATATGTGAGCAATATTCTAAGCACGGTCTTATTTGCGCTTTGTAGAGCAAGAGCAACTGCTGCGATGTATTGAGTTTTTTGTTACGAAATAGCGCACCAAGCTTCTGGGAGGCTGATTTTGCGATGTTAGCAACATGGTCATGCCAGGAGATATCACTGTTGACCGAGACACCCAGCAGCCCGATTGACGAGGATGAAGGAATGGTCGATCCTGCCATAATGATGTCAGGCCCCGCTGTATTGGCCCGCTTGGTAAACGTTGCTGCTTGGGTCTTTGCTGCATTCAACTGGACCAAATTTCGGTCGCCCAAAGTTTGAACTTTCTCCAGGTCTTGATTAATTGTTGTAATCTGCTCCTGTCTGCGGTGATGAGTCTCAGTCGCTGGTAAGGGGTTTTCTGATCTAAAGTGGGAGACAAGAATACTGTCATCTGCAAAACTGTAAACAGGATTATTCGTTTCGATCAGCAGGTCATTAATATAGATGAGAAACAGAGTTGGTAAAAGTATTGCGCTCTGGGGCACGCCCGCGTTGATGGTGAATGTGTCTGAGATGTGCCCATCAACTGCAACGTGCAGAGATCGGTTCTTAAGGAAACTGGCAAGCCAGCTGCAGAGAGAGGCTGGCAGTCCGAAGGACGGCAGTTTATTGAGCAGTCCGTCATGCCAAACTTTGTCGAATGCCTTTGAAATATCCAACGCAATCGCTCGAGGCTCTCCGTAGTTCTCAATTGCCCTACTCCATATATGAGTGACATAGGCCAATATATCTCCCGTCTATCTCTCTTTGCGAAAGCCGTATTGATTATCGCTGATTATTCTACTGTTCTCGAGGTACTTGAGTAGTTGCTGATTGACTACACGTTCCATGACTTTGGAGATTATTGGAAGCAAGGCAATTGGGCGATAATTTGAGGGCGTGGTTTTCTTGCCTTTTTTGGAACAAGTTGCACTCGAGAGACTTTCCAAGAGGATGGGTAAATCCCTTTTCCGTAAGACAGAGAAAAAAGCCTGGAAAAAACGGGTGTTAGTTCATTGGCGCAGTTCTTTAGCACGATGGCAGGTATTCTGTCCGGTCCTGATGCCTTTTGCGTATCTAGTTCTTTAAGGATTTTGCGAATATCATGGGGAGAAAACTTGACTTCTGCCATGGTTGTGTTGATGTTCGGTATGGTGGGGAGAGCCTTGCCTTGGGGGACGTCTAATGTAGAGTGCGATGAAAACATTTTGGCGAGCATGTTTGCTTTTTCCTTGGCTGTAGTCACCGTGATGCCACGTTCGTCTGTCAAAGGTTTTTGTAAAGTTGTTACTCACTGCCTTTGCTACCGACCAGAAATTCCTGGAACCACTGGGGCATTGTAAAAGTTTATTCCTGATTCTTTGATTGTGTTTGTCCTTAGTTTCGTCGATCACACGCTTGCACTCGTTTCTCGCTTCGATAAAATAATTGCGATTTTCAGCGGTCTGATTTTGCTGCCAGTACTTGTAGGCTTGCTGTTTCCTACCTACAGCTCTTTTACATCTTCTGTCGAACCAGGGCTTTCCTTTTGATGGTAACTTGATGGAATTTGGGATGCATGCTTCCATTCCTGAGGAGATTACTTGCGTGATCTCTTCGCAGCAGACTGACGGGTCGTCAGTGCCAAAGCAGACGTCGAGCCAAGGAAAATCTAGGTAGAACTCCCTTAGATCGTCCCAGTTTGCAGAATTGTAATGCCAGATTTTGCGAGGCAATGGTGGAACCTTTTGTATGAGTGGCAACTCACATACCGTTGTAACAAGTTTGTGGTTGGAAGTGCCCAATGGCGGACCAACTGTAACCGTGTACTGGTCAGGATTGGTGGTCAGAAAAAGATCCAGGAGGGCGGCGAATTCGCCCCTCTCTGAGTTACGAGTTGTTTCGTCTACAAGTTGAGTAAGCCCGCAGCTGATGGCAAATGTTTCAGCTTCTCTACCTTCGTTGTCGGTCTTGTTGTGATGTTTGAGCCAGTTAGTGTTGTGGGCATTGAAGTATCTCAGAACGATTATTTCTGGACTGGGGTGATCGACCTGTATTGAGTCAAAAGTGGTAGCTAGTGTTGAAAAAAAGTTTTGGTAGGCTCTATCGCTCGGAGGGCGATAGAGACAACATATAAACTTGCTTAATCCTTGGGCGGTGAACTTGAGCCACATGACGTCAAGGTTGTTCGGTTCGAGTGTTTCCTCGCGGTGACATGAAAGGTCGCTTCGGACAAAAAGGCATATTCCGAACTTATGTCTAATGCCCAGTTTCTGAACGTATGGATAACTTTATTCTTCAAATATTTCCTATGACAACGATTGTTAATACAATTGTAACCATAGTAAATATAGGCTCCATAACTTTATACAATAGATATCTGGTACTTCCGAAACCGGACATAAATCGGGTATGTAAGTCGTAACCAGGATAGGGGTAGTTAACTGTTGTTGTTGAAGAACATACCTGTGTTTCTGTAAGGGCTAGTATGTGTGGTCTATTTGCTTGTAGATGTTGGTGTACCGAATTTATGTTTGTATTTAGGCCTCTTATGTTGCAGAAATCTATTCTAAATTGGTTTGGTATATTTGCTGTCTGTGAAATGCGGAATGAAGGGCTCCCAGAGCCACTCAGCGCCCGGAGATCCGAATGGCCGGGGGTTTACCTCCGGAATATTTTGATCCTGGAAGCACCATCATGTCCATATATTCCTACTGTGGAAACCGGGACCACTAGCGCGGAAGCGGAACGTGATTTGGGAAAACCACTTAGCGCTTCCCAGTTCTGGTGGGGTGGTCTTTCACCGGACGATGCGAGTAGGCATGTGCATCTACCCCCTAGGGTCGCTTCCCCTGGAAGCATCGGCCTCAGACTCATTCCTTTGGCGGTCCCTAGTCTGACAGGGGTAAAAATGGGGTTTGTTGGATCACTCCCCAGGGATCAGCTCCAGACTTTGTACTTTGGTGTTCTCTAGCCTGGAGGAGGACGATGGGATTTGATGGGCCACATCCCGTGGCAACTCGGAATGGCGGGGGCGTCACTCCCCGTAATCAAACTGCTCTCAACAGTCTGACGTTCCTGCCAGCCAATACAATGCAGCCCCTCTTGTCGCAAACTGTCATTGATCAGCTCCAGGCTTTATACTTTCATGTTCTCCAGCTTGGGGGAGGACAATGGGATTTGATGGGCCACATCCCGGGGCCAAATGGCCAAAAATTTAAAACAAGACCTCAGATGCGGTTTATGTTCAAATCCCTTTAAATCAAAAAATTTGAGCTAAGTTTACTTAGCAATAAACTAAGCGACCTGCCAGAAAGACATATTATGCAAAAAGTCCAAAACCAGGAAAACAAGACAACAGGAGACAAGTAATTAGCATGAAATTCAATCATTCTCTTATCGAGAAATAATAAAAAATGACGTAGCTATTTTTCCAGCATATTAAAGCCCTTAATCTGGAACAGAGTACATTTCGTAATATGTCAGGCCGAAGAATAAAAAGAAGAATAAAGAAAGGGAGAGGAAAAAGGAGATTAGAACTAATAGAAGAAAGCAAAGGAAGGAAAAGGGGAGCAAAAATCTTTATAGACTCTTTATAGACTGAGGTCAGATTAAAATAGGGAGCCAGTAGGGTGGCATACGTTTACTAAAGCTCACACTGTATCACCCCCCCAGTTGACAATTGTTAGGCGCCTCGGTTCGAACTGGCTAACATCGGCGTCGGTCGGTTAGTTTTAACCACCAGTTAGGTTATCCGAGGATTATATTTCTGGCGCCATTCTTTGGAATAACGTGGTAAAGACGCCACATACACCGAGCAGCTTCTTACAGTGGAGAACCGGCAAACCAAGGGTCAATGCGTATGTCAGATGCTGGTTGTCGGTTGCCTTTTGAAACTTTCTTAAATCTAGGAAGGCAGAAAATAGAAAAACGAAAACAGCAATGCTTTTGTCAACTTAGGAAACAATATGATAACGAAATGCCCTTTTCAAACTTGTGCTAACCTAGTTTTCATTAAGTAAAACTGTCATTAGATGGAGGCGATGCTATGCATGGAATAACACGATATAAAACGGTACAGCTAAGTCACTCCAATGGTTGTAGGCGGGTTAGATGTGAGATACAGAGAATAAGAGTACTACACACCCTGGAAATAAAACAAGGGAGAGATACAGAGGGAATAGAGGAGTGAGGAAAATACCTACTTCTTCTTCAAAGGTTGCATTCCGCGTCAGATCTAAAATTATTGAAGCTATAGTCAGTCAGAACATGGTTGATGGTTCTGAAATGCTCCCTGTTAAATTATATAAGCCTTTAGGTAATTAAGCCTCTCAAATTTCCTAATATAAAAGTATTTGACTAGCTAAGTGCAACTCTCGCGAGCGTTTTTCTAGGAAATTGGCCACTAGTCGTTGGACTAAAGATCTAATTATACAGGGTCTGCCCAGATTTGGTTACCAAATGGAAAACTTTTTTATTTTTAATTTTATGAGAAAAATTTATTCTTGATAAAAGTTGGTGCTTGGAAAAAAACTAATTTTGAGAATTCTAAATTAAGCATAAGTTATACAGGGTACTATAAAAATACAAAAATTAAGGTTTAAATAACAAAAACTTTGGAATATCGGAAAGCCTTCTCCAGAAAAAATAAAGTTCCTATTAAGGCAAAAATAAAAGTCAAATACAATATACAATATTTTCCAAAAGTGCATCGTTGCTTTTATTTTTGCCTTAATAGAAGCTTTATTTTTTTGGCAGAAGGTTTTCCGATATTCCAAAATTTTTATTTTTTTAACCATAATTTTTGTATTTTTTAAGTACCCTGTATAACCCTTAATTTAGAATTGTCAAAATTAGTTTTTTCAAGCACCAACTTGTATCAAGAATAACTTATTCTCATAAAATCAAAAATAAAAAAGTTTCCCCTTTACGAAATCTGGGCAGACCCAGTATATTGGCTATCTTTTAAAATGGAACCGTGGGATTTTAAATTATTTAATTACATATTAATTTGAGATTCACCTTGTTATTGAGTCCTTGTCGTTGCATATGAAATGATACTATTATTTGTGACACTAACCCAACTATATTTTAAGCTAAAACTCTCAGACCAAATGTATCTTATTCATCAACCTTAACGAAATTTAGCTTTTGTATTATTTAATGCTAGAGGAAGCTGAAAGTTACCAAAGTTCTTGCTCTTACTGTTTTCCATTGTTTCAGGGAAAAGTCTTTACAAAAGTCAGTTCTCAAATAAAGGTCTATCTTTTGTTTCCCAAAAGTTCTACTCCTGATAATAATAGTCCGCTATTTCGTTTGGATGTCCCAATTTCAAGGCATTTGTATTTTGATTCGTTAAATTTGTTATCAATTTTCCAAGGGGCATGTAAAATTTTCAATACGTACTTTTTATTTGACAGGCCATTAAGTTAAACATTAGGCTTATGGATGCATTTAAACCTAAAAGGCCACATTTCATCGGTGTGAAAATTATCCAGATTTAAAACGATAATAATTGTTTTCACTGAGAAAACGCGACAGGTCTCCCATCTTGGCTTAAAGAAGCAGCAATAGAATGGTTAGATTTATCAGTTTCGACGATAAATAGAATACTATCTTCAATGGACGCAACAGCAGCCTTTTAAGCCTCTCGAAGTCTTCGATTACGGGTTCGGCCAAAGGGAATATTTTACAGGAATCTAGTCGGTGAATTTTTTCAGAAAAAGAAGGAATCCATTTCGAGTAATGAGCAAACATACCAACCGCTCTTCTTAATGAGGATGTGTCAGTAGTAAGTGGAAGCTTTAGCAAAGGTTCAAGTCTGTCAGGGTCTGGTTTTACTAAATTGTCTTCAATTAGATGCTCAAGAATCTTAATGGATTTCACAGAATGCGAGCCTTTCGTTAATAGTAAGATTATATTTCTTTATTATGGTTTAGAAAGTTTGAAGATTTTTGTCGTGTTCATGTTGATTCCGCCCACAAATATTTATGTCATACAAATAGGCATATATTCCGTTAAGATCCTCACATTTTATGATATAATCAATCACACGTTGAAAACAAGAGACCCCATTAGTCACGCCAAAAGGCATTCTTACCATCGGCTTCAAAAGCGGTGTAAGTTTTTCGTCTTCACGTATAGGGACTTGATGGTATGCACCTTGAAGATCTATGGTACTACAAATCTCGAAATTAGCCACCACACGGACTATGTCTTCAATATTTGGAAGAGGACACGCAATTAAATGCGTGAATTTGTTGATAGTTTGTAAGTAGTCGACCACCATCCTCTTCTTATGGTTTTCATTTTCGTTATCAAAATTTGTGCACGCAATGGAGAGTTACTTCGATCTATAATTCCATTCAAGAAAACAGTTTTAATTTCACTTAAAATAAGTTTTGCATCTTCATGTGAGAATCTTCGAGGTTTAATAGCAATTGGCCTGCAGTCTTCTGACAAATTTGAAAAAAAAATTGGTAGTTTTATTTCAAATGAAGGTAAACAACAAACGGAAGGTAAATCAATTATTAAAGGTTGTTTTGGGCCTGCGAAGTGTACTTTTAGATTGAAATGTTGTCTGAGTATATCATGGCCTATTATAGCATCCGCACATAAGTCTAAAAGAACTGTCAATTGAAGATTTGCATATTTATGATGGTTTAGTTCCAAATCGACAAAACAATGGCCTGATAGAGGAGATTGTAAGGCAGTTGAGGACATGGATATCTATCCAGTACTTGGAAACATAGGTAGAGATACAGGTGATAAGAATCTTTTAGAAATATATGTTTCTGAACCGTCCTGTATCAACTAAACCATCAGCAGTAAAGCCATTCATATTGACTTTGATGACACTTTTAGCTAAACTTTCTGGAGCTGCAGTGAGAATTTTTGAAGATGGAATGAGTGAAACTGATAATGCTTTTAATTTGCTTTTACTTTGACATATTTTAGAAAAGCGCTCTGTTTTCCACAATCGCTGCATATCGCATTCCTTGCAAGACACAAATTTCGCAAGTGCCTTTTATTACTTCCACAGAAATAATACCTATATACTTTTGTGTGTGGCTGTATCAGTAAAGTTCTATGGTTTGTTTACTTGTTGAAGGCACTGAATTTACAAAATTTGAAGACATAGTGTAGGCGTCTGAATGCTTTTGGGCTGAGTCCAAGTGTAGAACTCCTTTTATTTATAGAATAATACTCCAGGTAAATATAGAGTTCTGTATTAACTTTAGCAAAGAATTTATAAGATAGTAACGCTACATGGTGTATATTCTTATAATCTACGTACGCATATCAATTGCGTCAGTCAGTTTTGTATTCTCTCTCTATATATGCCGGGTTGGTGTAGGTTCATATTATGTATATAATGTTACAATAACAATGCCAGTTCAACAAAGTTGACCTAACCTTGTCACCCGTGTCTAGTATCGCGTTCATTGGAGTTAAACAATAATATTACGTGTACTAGGTAATGTAAATAACCTTCGTCTAGACCTCGAACTAGTCGGGTTGCCTTCACGATCTAATTTATGAAATACCGAGTGTTTTCCTGATACACTACACAAGGACAAAGCTTGGCTTACGGCGTCTTGCAGTTTTAAAGAGTGATTTTTGAGTAGACGTTGTCTAATATGGCAGGAAATTAATCCACTAATAAATAAGTCTCTTATGTAGTCATTTCGGTTTTCATCGGCCGTGACAGCTAAAAAATGCAGTCCTTACTTAATTGTTTCATGATTTGTATATACTGATCTATCGTTTCACCAGGTTGTTGCTTTCTAGAAGTGTAACAGTGTCTAACAAATATTTCATTTCTAGGTTTGACAAAAATTGTATCAAGAATTTTAATTCCATCTAAGTATGTCAAACCTTTGGCGATATATTCATAGTTATGTTTTACATGAATTACATGATTTATTAAAAATTTAATTTTTTCTGGATCATCGATTTTCTCAACAGTAGATACAAAGTTATTAAAGGTTGTGTTCTAGTGGGTCCATTCTACCTGCGCTTTGGAAGAGTTTGGATCAGCGTCGGGGTCCATAGCACTTTAGCGTCACAGCGTCGAAGGATATTTTTTAATAAAAAATAGTAACATTTCTAACCTAAAAAATATAAAACTTTCGTAACACTCACATCTACCTATACAAAATTTTCGACCTTCGGACCTGCGCATTTGGCAGTAGGCCAGTGTTGTTCTAATATTTCATTCTTCGCACGCTCCGGCGGATCAACCAGACAAAATTAACCCAAATTAACCTGTAGATAACGTAGAAAAGGGTAAATTTTTACCTAGCGTCCTTGCAATCCATTTTCGTGTAACGTGTATTAGACAGTATTAGAAGTGTTTTGTGACACGTTACATATTGCGCAAAGCACATTTGACGCCAAAAATTTGAAAAAGAAAAATCCCAAATGTTTCAAAGTGTAGAATAACAGCTTGCCAAACCACAGCTAACCTAAACTAACCCAATCTAACCAACACTAAACCAAAGTAACCAAAACCATCCCAGACTAACCCAAACTAACCAAAACAAACCCAAACAAACCAAAACTAACCCAGACTAACCTTAAATTAACCAAAGTAAGGAAATAAGCGCGCAAACAAGCGCGCTTTTCTCTTTACTCCCACTAAGCAAAACCATCCAAAACTAACCCAAACTAACCAACACTAACCAAAACCAACCCTTCTTTTTTATTTAGAGGAGGGAAAATACGTCTCTATGTACACCTTGGCATTGTTGTTCGATCGCACAAGGTGTGGGACTCCGGTCAAGCCGACCCATTAAAAAACCTCCTCTGTTCAGCCATCATCCCGCACCGGTAGCGCGCTAGCATTCCTTCAGTGCGGGCGACTATTTCAATCTAGTATTCCCCGTCTTGTTCCGTCCTTATCTCCATACTAATCTTTTCCCTCATATTATCCTCAACCATATTATTTATTTTTTTCCAGTTGTCGCCACTGGCTATCATTTGCTGAATAATATTGTCTGGGGTAAGCGTGGTGTTTAGACTTTCATTGCATATTGTTCTTTGATCTGTCCAGTTTTTGCATGCGAAATCGTGTGTTCGGCAGAGTCTTTTTCGCCGCAGTACAGGCACTCGTCATCTGGGCTCTTATTTATTTGGCTAGTATATTCTCTGAACGATCCATGCCCCGTGATCATCTGCGTAAGGAAATAGTTAGTCTCCCCATGCTTCCTATCTATCCATAAACCGATGTTTGGTATTAACCTATATGTCCATCTTCCGTTCTTGGCATTACTCTACCTGTCCTGTCATTGCTCATTTAGCGAAATGCTCGATTCTCTACGGGTTGTGGTCTTTTCCACAGCCGGCGACTCAAATATGTCGATCATCTCCCTTACGACGAGATCCAGAGGTGGCAGTCCGGCTTTCACCTGCAAAGCCTCCGTAGAGATGGTGCAGTAAGCACATGTTGTCCTGATCGCTGCCTGTCGCTGTGCCTGTTCATATATTTTCCGTTTTTTTTTGCGGCCCTAATTGCATCTCTCCACACCAGAGCAGCATATAATAAAATAGACTGCATTACTGAGCAGAGTAGCCTCCTTTTGCTCGCCTTCGGGCCTCCCACGTTTGGCATTAGTCTACCAAGATTTGCTATTGTTTCCCCAGCCCTGGCAGCTGTTTTTCTTATGTGGCTTTTGAACGTGAGTTTATTGTCTAACCAAACTCCGAAATATTTCAATTCTTTCTTTGGTATGATAGTTTCGGCATTTATAGTGAACGTTGTTTGGGGGACCCGTTTTCGAGATGTTAGTACAACTATCTCCGTTTTTTTCTTTGCGAGTTTTGGGTGCTTGGATCTAAGCCATGCTTGAATCAAGTTCATGGTTATATCCAGTTTTTCTTGAATTTCCTCCATACTCTTTCCCAGTATAGTTACGGCCACATCGTCGGCGTATCCGGTAAGCATTGTATTCTTCGGCAGGGGTAGCTTCAAAAATCCATCGTATAGAATGTTCCACAATGTGGGTCCGAGAATTGAGCCCTGTGGGACTCCACATGTTATATCCACGGAAAGTACTTTGTTTTCGGCCTCCAGAGTGATCGTCCTGTCCGTGAAGTAGCTTTGGATTATCTTCGTTAAATATGGGCCGGCATCTCTCTTTTTAATTTCGGATATTATTTCGGGCCATGGCGCGGAGTTGAATGCATTCATTATATCTAATGTAACAAATATGACCATATCCCTATGTCTGTGACTTCTTTTATAAATAGCTCTCCTTACTGGTTTCGTTGCTTCCTTGGCCGCCTGGACGGTCGATCTCCCACTCCGGAATCCGTACTGCCTAGATGACAGCGTTTCGGTAAGTCTCAAGTCATCCTTGAGTCTTTCCAGTATAACGTGTTCAAAGAGTTTGCTCGCAGTGTTCAGCAAGCAGAGCGGTCTGTATTTAGTTTCTCCCTCCCATTCCCTGCTGGGTTTTTCAATCATCAATACCAGTTTGGCATTTTTCCAGCTTATCGGGAATTCCGCAGACGTCATCAGATTATGGAATAGGCCCAGGAAGAATCGAGGGTTGTATTCCACCATGTATTTGAATATTTCCACTAGTATGTGGTCTGGACCAGGTGCTTTTTTATCTTTACTTTTTGAGCGGCTTTCTTGATCTCTTCGATATTAACTTCATGGATTTCGTGTCGTGCGACATTCAATTCCTCCCAGTCCACCCGCGGTCTGCGGGGAAATAGCTTATTCGCAGTTGTTATTGTCTGTTCAATGGTAAGGGAGCGGCGCGCCACAAGCCTCAAGCGCCCTGTGGCGATTCTGTAACCTTCGCCCCATATATTATCGTCGATTTCCTTACAGAGTTTATTCCAGCATTCCTTCTTTGATATTTTAATGGCGTCCCGTAGAGCTTGCTTGTCTTTGTTATACCTCTGTTTGTCTTGTTCGTTTCTGGTATGTTCCCTCTTGTTATTACTTGTGGTAGTACGTTTGGAGTGCAAGCAAGCTTGTCTGAGCTCCGAGATCTCTTGTGTCCACCAGTATACCGGTCTCTTGCGGTAAGATATTTTTTTAAGTAGCATTAAGGCATCACAGATCTGTTTCAATTGTTGTAATAGTTGCTCGGCTGTTTCCGGTACTTGATTTGATGTTTTGTCAGCTGCTATTTTAACCTTGTCTTTATTGATATTTATCTATATAACCTAACACTTTATCTCCGTTATTTTCCATTTTCTGCTCTGTGAGGTCAAATATTATGTACCGATGGTCGCTCAGTGATTCTTTATCTAACACTCTCCAGTTTCGAACCTTCCCGCCAATGTCGCCACCGAATAGTGTGAGATCTACTATCGATGAACCCTTTTCGTTTTGGAACGTTGGCGTGTTTCCTCTATTGCTTATCATTCGATCTCTCGTGGCCATCCACTCCAGTAAGACACGACCTCTTTGGTTTGTCTGTTCCATTTCCCACTCGGGTGCACTAGCGTTAAAGTCGCCCATAATCACCGCTTCCTTCCCGAGGCCGACCAGGACCGTTCCTATCAGTGTGTCGAGGGATACCTTAAATTCCTCTATAGTTTTGTTGAGTGACATGTAACAGCTAAAGACCGCGAAGTTCATCAGTTCCATCCAGACGAACTCTTGCCTCTTCCCGTAGTCTTGATATTTGACTTGTTTATTGCAAATCTTTATGGCGGCACCCCTATTGTCATCCGCGAACCATCCCGGCTTCTGTGATTCATTAATATTTGGTTCCGCTATAATTAATATGTCTGCTTTATGCTCGTAGGCTGTTGCCAACAGAAGATCATGAGCTGCACGACATCTATTCAAGTTCACCTGGATAAACCTGAGCGACCCTCGCTCTCCAACCAAAATCAACCCAGACAAACCCAAACTAACCCAAACAAACCCTAAATTAACCAAAGTAAGGAAATAAGCGCTCAAACAAGCGCGCTACGCGCGCTTGTTTCTTCACTATCTCCATGAAAAGACCGATCGAGCTAAAGCTCTCGGGATCTTTTCAGATTGTAAACGAAAATTTGTCTTATAGAAATTTTGGAAAATCATTATTTTGTTTCAAATCAACGGTCTTTTCGATAAGACACCTCCGCTCTCGGTATATTACTATTGACATATTGGCAATAACGCCAAAAATCATGTAGGTTTACGTTTTCACTTCGCATCGTTTATTTTTAGACAAGCGTCTACCTACAGCAAATTTTCGACCATTGGACTAATATTTCACCTCACGCATGGCCCTTCGCTCGATTCGAGGGCGCAACCAAACAAAACTAACCCAAGGCATAGGGCATTGTCCAATGAAAGAAAGAAACTGAAAAATATCTGAATTAGCACGTACGCATACGTGAAGGCTCAAAATTGGTGTTGGTAAACGCTATTAGCAAATTTCTGCGCGAAGAACAAAATCTGCCGCGGCGCGACAAAAAATAAGACCGACCACCAACATTGAACACAAATATTTAAAAAACAAATCCATGATTGGCAATTTTTATTTTATATATTGTCAAATAATTGTGTGCACTAACGATTAGTATATCTCTGACATTTTAATTCATGTGGCGCTAAAGTGATATCTCACCCAGCGTCGAATCTGTCTGACTTTACGAATTTATCCATACTTGCTAATTAAATTGTAGTAACTTATAGACCGTTTGATATAAGGCTTTAATTAGCAAGAAATACACATACAAAAGTTGACAAATAATAGATGACATTGACTATGTTAAAATACTAAACAAGGTAGAACAATATAAGGGATTAAGGTAAAGTAAATATCCAGGGACTTTCGAATCTATTACATAGCCACATTTTGATTTTTTTATGAGAGATTAAGAGCTTAAAATCAAAGCTTAACTGCCACCAACAAGGCAGTCTTAAGTACGTGCCGGCCCACAAAAACTTCTATTAATTGGAGAGCATATAATAATGTGTGAAACAACGATAGGCAGCTTAATTTCCCTGAACTCCAGACCTCTATCTGCTTTCAATAAAGACCGCAGATGAAGTGCATATCGAAGCAAAATCAATGAGAGAAATCTTTGATGGCTGCGGCTTTATGGAAAATTTTCATTTTGTTTCTTTTCGAGTTCAAAACTAATGAGATCTTGTTGCAACTGTTATGTAACTGATTTAAATATAAAGTAAAACAACTTTCCCTTGTTTTAGCGAATATATAGAAACGGCATCCTTAATGGGGGTGTAAAATTTGAGGCAGTACCACATCCTTGGAACACGCAAATTAGGGCAAATATTGGTGTACGTCCTAAGTGGATTTGATACAAGTCAAAACACTAGTAAATTTTGTTTAAATACTTTTGCATGTGCAATGAAATTATCTGAAAACCTTTCTGACAATTGCCGAAAATACTTTATTTAACTTGCGTTAGCACCTAGATTACTAAACTTACCCAAAAATATTCAGAAAGCTCCAAATTTTAAGTTGAAATTACTTTCCATTACTCTCTCTTTAATTCATAATATTTTCCTAACGAAATAAATTATTTTGCTTTATGAAAATATAGGATTATATTTCGAAAACCGTCTCTGAGTTTATAAAAAGTCCCCAAAAACGCACGTAGCTGTGAGAGTGCATATTTTTGGGATACTAAAAGTTCTAAAACACTTGTGAAGTTTGCTTTGACCGAAAAATTAGGTCACGTCCACATATCGGAGTGTCGTTAACTTTCATGTAAATGAAAAGCGGATTTCTAGATTCAAATTAGAAAACTACACGCTAAATAAACAATGCGCAAAAACTCGACTATTGTCAGTTTAATAGACTTTCTGAAACTCGTTATAGTTTCCATTCGAAACCACATTAATGAATCAGAACACATATTTCTTAAAATTGGGATAGGTATTCCAAACGAAATAACGGCCTGTTATTATCCGGACTAAGGCGTTCGGAAAACAAAAGATAGACCTAAATTTGAAAACTGGGTGTTTGCGAAGACCTTTCTTTGAAATAAGGGAACATAATAAAAGCTCAACTTTGTTTTCCGTGACATTAAAAAGCACAAAAGCTAAATTTTGTTGAGTTTGTTGAACGAGTTTCGTTTGATTATGCGAATTCCGTTTTTAATCTATAACTACTACTACGGGGGACTCTGAGATCAGAGCAATTACTTGCTTTCAAATATCTCGAAGATTTTGTAGAAGGAAGTTCTGAATGGTCAGCTGTGCTTCCGGTGTTGCTGTTAGAAATGAGTTCATATTTTTATGTTTCTTTGCGAGTTCAGGTCCTGTGGACTCAATAGTAGTTATATTTTAGCATGTTATATTTTGGTAAATATCACAAATTTATTCATAAATTGATTACAAGATCGTTACTTGCAGATAGAAATGGGTGGGGTAATCTTGAAGGAATCTGGTGACGGAGAAGGGGATAGCAATGAAATTAAAGCAACAGCGACTGCAGACCATAGAAGTGACAGATTAAAGCACATTTTAGATAGTGATGAACAACGTAATTTGGAAGAGAGGAATGAAGAAATATTCTGTTACCATGACTCTGGAAGCAGTAAGCAGTTACTGTGGACGGCCTTCAGATGATGAAAAACCTCTAAAGGCTTTTGGGAAAAAACAAACCAACATTCTGGAAGAAAATGGGATGATGACGATGGATGTTGGTGGATATCAATTGGAATTGCAAAGTAGACACTACTATAAAAAAAATACCATTTAGAAATATCAAAACCCTACGACACGATATTTAACGAGGACTGCAAGAACTATCCAGAATAAACCCGCCCAAAAATTATTTGATGCCTGGAACATACTTTTAACATAGAATATGATAGAAATGATTATCCGCCATACAAATGAAAATGTTGATGTTATGAAACAACGTTACAAAAAAACTCGATGACGATGCCATAATTAGAAAGGACGGATTCAAGATAGCAAACTTGCAGCATTTGAAAATATCTTCAAAAAATTTATTGAGCACTCGAAAAATAGCTACTGGTCAGGAGAACAACCAGCCAAATATGGATTGGAGGTACAGATTTTAAATGACTCAGAAAGTCACTACATGATCAATGCACACCGAAGGAAATCAAATTGGAAAAACTTTTGAGCCAGAAATATAGAAAATAATATCTCATTCATCGCAAGACATGCTTTGCTTGATAGACTCTATCAAAAATATGAGTAGCAATATTACTGCCGACAATTGATATTTAAGTTATTGGAGTTTCAAGAATCTGGTTTAAACTGCGGGGGCACTGATCAGTATAGACAATTAATCATTTATAACCTTTATAATTAACCACTTTAATTAGTGGACTGTATTAAAATAGGGTGGTGGGGGTTTTATTCATAGGGTGTGAATTGAAACATGTATTCTAAGTATTACATACTTTAATAATACAAGAATTAATTTGCAACAAATATGATAAATATATACAATGAGTTCTAACTACTTTCAAGCATTCATCCTTTCACACATAAAATTAAATAGATACTGTACATTCGGTTAAATATTATTAAATAACAAATCTTCTTGATTATTTAGATCTCACATGAACTAGATAACTCCTTTCTTAACCGAATTTAATTAACGTTCTTTTTCAACTAACCGCCTTCCCGTTCATACAAAATACCTTGTACTTTCCGTCTTCTTCGATTTTCTTAATTAACTTCACCAGGGATATAGGTAAGACTTCGAACAGTTGATTCGAATCTAGAGTACAGGAATAGATTTGTCTACTACAAATTTCCTTCCGTCGTTTTACCTTCTTCTATCTTCAACAGGGGAGACGCTACGATTTGTATTGTCTCTAAAAAATGCGTTAAAACGCCCAAAAGAGTTCTTTATTCAAGCTTGGATAAAGAGAACAAAGTACAGCAAATATTTGTGCAAACAAAGTGAGAAAATGGCCCGATATTGGCGCCATCTGAGCTACGACTCTTAAGCTGCTTTTTGAGTGAACGATTGTGTTCAAAAACCATTTTTGAACACGTCTTCAAATCTACCGATTTAACATTTGTAAAATTTAACATTCCACGCCACTGTCCTCGCATTCCAAAGAAATTAAAACCATGGCGATACTACTAACGCCATCTCTTGTTTACCACGTTTATCCACTGCGCTAGACAGTCTAGAAAGCTAAAAGTTAAGCGTCCTCAAAAGGCCTCGGACCAATCATAGCGCTTCCCGCTTTATCCGGGCCGTATTACTAGCGCCATCTGTTGTAACCACCTTTACTCCTCTGAATCCGGCTGCGCATCCTAAACTCATCTGACCAATCATAGCGCTTCCCGCTATACCCCGGCGACCGAGTCGACCAATCACTGTCTCTTAACGGAGGTAATCAAGTTAGCTCCTAAGTTCATGATCTTTACGAATCGATTTTAATAAAAAAACTAGTTAACGTATTTCGACCGGATTTGTGTTAACATTCATAAGGTTAACTTAGACAATCGCTGACGTAAAGGTTTACATAACTGCTCAGTATTTACATTATTCGCCCTTTCTATTTCCGGAGGATGTATATCATCCCGCCGGAAGGGGCGTTAACAACTTCTTCAAGTTGATCTAGTTCCCACGTTCTAGTACGGAGAAGTCTTATCTTGAACCTCGACCATGTAAGTCGAAAAAGGCGCACCCCCGTTTCTAGCCGGCTGGCGTGAGCCGCCATGCCGGCAAGTTTTCACGTTTTTAGACCTCATCATCTCTAGTTCGTTACTCAAGTGATATAGTGATATCCTGCCATAGTCATTGTCACATCAAGCCTACAATAAGGTATTTATTGGCAAACTTAATGCCATTATTCTCACGCCGAGCAATGGCGTCCCAATTGGTCTCATCCATGGGAGTTGTACAATCGAGCCCTGTCTCGAACCACACCACACTCAATAGAGCCTAGTCTCGAAATCTCAAGTAAGTAAACGAACATGTTTACAATCACATTCTCACAAAGTCTGCAAAAAGGTATTTCTCGGCATCTTTACTGCCATTATGGAGACCCACTGATCTCTCTAATTCTCAAAGGCTGTGCCATGCGCTGCACAGTCCTCAATGGTCTTGCCCATGGGACATTCTATATTACAAGTATACCACTGGATTGCTACACTCTTGCCTTATTCTAATATAAGGATTACTCTGCACTAGTCTGCATACCTACTCATGCCTTATTCTCGTATAAGGATTAAACGGCACTAGTCTGCCAATTTACTCAAGTTATTACAATGCTGTATCCCCTACGCGGATCTCAGCTTATGCTACCAGTATAGCATATTTACTAGTCATTCATGCGTGTACCAAGAAGCCGCATTCACAAGGCATTCATGTCATGCCATATGCACTAACTGCATACCAAAGTCAAACCAACCAGTCATTCTTGTTTGCAAGAAAGTGAACTACATTGTAAATAGAAGCTAGCCATAGATCTAGTGTTTTTCAAAGTGACTTTCCCCCAGTGTTAGAAGATAACCTCCTGAACATTGAACGTTTCTCGTCAATGGTGTTCATAGTGTACATATTAGCTTATAGGTGGACTCTAAGGTAATATTAATCCTGTTATTATTGCTTGTATATTGTTGTATTTTATATCAAGGCTAAATCAGCTGATATAGTTGATAAGTAGCTGTTCCGCAGGAACTCTAATAGACATTTAACTGTATATTATGTTTATAACCATATATTAGTTTAGTACTACAACTGTTTACGCAATGCTTTAGTTTTTAAGAGTATTATTTATGTCATGTTTTTCAAGGTCGAAATTTATCTCGACTGATATTGTTCATATCGTAGCGCTGACTACGTACAATTATTCAGTGTTTATATTTTATGTATTTATGAGCTTCTAGTTATTTTCAAGTAAAGTAACTTATTAAAATATTCATATAATGCTAAAGCTTTTTGTTTTATTTACAAAATGACTTTAGAACTATCCCTATGGTAAATTTCAGTGCCTAAGAGCACATCTGTTTTTGTTCAGAAAATCGACCAAGATCGACTCTGAAACAATTTGTACTGCACTAAACTGAATTTTTCCTACCGGCCGGCAAGCGGCAGACTGAAATAGAGTGGGAATTGCGCGGGAACAATGTGGGCGAGCCCATTATTGCATTTGAGAGGGTAAAAAAATGCTCTTTCTTTATTTGACATATTGTTGTTTGCACAACATTGGCGGAGACAAAGATATATTGAATTTAAACGTTTAAAAAACGTTTCCCTTGACGGAGAGAGACGATTTGCTTTCCAGTGATTGCTGCATCTAACGGAATCTATTATACCGGCAATCCGGGTTCGGCCTAAGGAATAACTGAAATACAAAATTTTAAATGCACAAACTGCTGTTTAACTGGGATGAAATAAATTTAGTTAGGCTTAAATTATGACGCAATCATACTACGAGCATACAGGGTGTTATCAGGAAACTATACGGTGAAAAACGATAAGTTATACACATGTTGGGAAGTTTCCCCAACAGGCACATTAAACAAAAACTGCAGATTCTTTGGCAATTTTTCCCAAATTCCACAACAAAATACCATGGTTTCATAAGTCCCCAACATAAAGAGAAACAATTATTCTAGTGTCAGTTATGCATCATGACAGTGTAGTGGATGAGAATAACAAAAAAGCTTGACAATATCATTATTTTTTTAGAAGAGTGCCAAAGCAGGGGTTGATGGACTGGACGGAAAACTTGCAATTTATTCACAAAGACCCGTGGACTTGCTCAAGAATTAAGTGAATCATACTTGAGAATGCGCATATGCCTCGAAAAATGCAAATTTACTTGAGGGGGTATTACAGGATCCTTAAATATTTCCTCAGTAGCTTGCTAAGTGACAGCGTTTGATTTTGTCCTAGTATAAAAGACAGAACAGCCAACAATTGCTGTCCAAAGCGCAAATTTCCTATTTTTTTGAATCTCCATGGTGTAAGAATCCAATGGAGAGTTCAGGTCCAACTTTGTGTAAGGAATAAAACGATTTTATGACATTCAGTTTCAAATGTTTTATTTTTCAAGGTCTTAGCATATTTGGATGATAATACTCATGGGTTAATTATAGTTGCTTGGTATGTGCGCGTGACGTACCCTTCATGTCAGGGCAAACCTCAAATCCAATTTTAATAAATAACGATTATGTATATGCGATAATGAAGGCAAACAATCTACAGTCGTTTAACTATAAATTAATTATCTAAAATAATATATAACGATAAGGTATATGCGATATTAAAGGCAAACGACCTACAAACGTTTAGCTATAAATTCATTAACTAAAATGATGTATAACGACTATATAGAAAATAAAGATCCTTAATTTAAAAAATATATATTTTACTTGTATCTCGAAGATTTGCAGACACTGGCGTTTCCTGTGAAGCTGTGTCTGTGGTCGTATCACCTTGACAAAAAGGCGGCTGTACGGTTAACTGACGGCGGAGCTAGCTAGGTTAGCATCAAAAAGACGAAGTTCTATCTCACAGAAAGAATTCTATCCCACAGATGGACCCTAGTTAAATGATAAACAATTTTATACATCTTAAATAGAAACACTCGTGTCCATTTTTGATATTTCCCTTTCTTTTAATTGTTACTTAGAAGCTTCGTCGCCTCATCCCAAAAAAAAAATGGAAATTGAGAGATTAGTAGCAATGTAAGTGAAGTAGCAACAATTGTACATTTCTCTTCTCCTTGCACTTATTTTTCATTTTTCGGTATTTCTTGTGAGGTATATTATTGTAACCCAGGCATTGATGGCTTTTCTAAGAAAAATTCCCCATTCCTTCATAACTGTACGCCTCACTGGGTTTCGCGTACTAAAATTGTCTTGTGGTATCAACGAGAAACATCGTTTACATAGAACAATATGTAATAAGAGAAAAAAATATGTTTTGAGTTGAGTTGAAAGTTTCAGACAATTTTACATAACACTAATTTTTTGAAATGTCAGATGTTTGGGTCTACGATAAATTAAATTTGGATAAACATTGACCTGTGGAATAGAAAGATCTCATTCGTGAGATATTTTGACGACTAGAAGGGGATCCCACCTATACATAATATGCTAATAGTTAGAGATCATAAGTTAATATTGGTCAAAGATGGAGCATATTCAGATATTTGTAACGTTGCAAATGTTAATGAATACAATATTGCGATTTTTCCCTTTTACTGGTTGACTTGTGTTATCGATATTCTCGCTACCTTACTTCTCGCGACCTTACTCCAGGTGTTCAAACCTGTCCGGTATATCTGTTTAATGCGTCAATTGACAAAGGTGGTATATTGATAGCCCTTCTCGCCTGAACACTCAAAGCGAGCAGGCCATTTTCCGTATCGGAATTCATCTTCACTATTTTTGACTCACAGGTATAAGTACCGTCTGATTGTGTCGTTGCTGTTTGCGGTATTAAGTAAATTAAGTAGAATGCCTATCGGCCATGTCGTCTATAATCGTTGTGTGAGGAACTAGTGACGTGAGCCTTTTTTTTAAGTATGTTCGACACGAGTGTTTCTATTTAGGATGGCTAAAGTTATTTATCATTTGTCTAGGGACCTTCTGTGGGACAGAATTCCTTTTATGGGATAAAATTGCTTCTGTGAGGTAACACTCCTCTTTTCGACGCTGACCTTGGTAATCCCGCCGTCAGTCAGCCGTACCGAGGTTTTTTTTTGCCAGGGTGGCCCAAACACATTGTGGAGAGGTACTTCATTAAAAGCGCGAGTGTCTACAACTCGACCAGATTCAAGTCAAAATTTTTATTTATTCAAAGACCATAATTCTCGACCTATTACTTTAATTAATGACTTTTTAATTAACGACTGCACTGAAAAAAACGTAGTTATTTTTATATAAAAAAACTAGCATTATTGCAGCGATTTTCTGTCTCTATATTGCAAAACTCAATTGAAGTTTAACAAAAACACAATACTTTTGTGGATTTCCTCGATTTTACGAAAATACTCGGACACGTTACAAAAAAAAAAAATACAAATGTTTTAGCTTTTTACTAAATAATTGTACAATTACATAGCCGTGTTTTATTTCTGAAACTCGCAATTACAAGATAATTGTCATTTTACAAAATCTTTGTTTTTTAACAAAACGTTGATATTCTTGCGAAAAAAAATACTAGCATTACCACAGCTATTTTCTGATGTTATATTATAAAACTCCAGTGAAGTTTAATAAAAACCCAATGCTTTTGTGGATTCACTAAATACTTGAACATTTTACAAAAAAAAATGTACTTTTCAGAAAATAAAGCTCTGTTGTATTTTCATAACACGAAATTAGAAGATAATTGCCGTTTTTCAAAATGTATGTTTTTTTACAAAACATTGGTATTTTTACAAAAAAAATACTAGCATTACTGCAGCGATTTTCTGATGCTCTATTGTAAAGCCCCAGATAAATTTATTAAAAACACAATGCTTTTGTGGCTTTACTAAATATTGCGAAAATACTTGAACATGTTACAAACAAAAATACAAATGTTCTAACTTGTCACAAAATAATAATTGTAAAATTACGAAGCTTTGTTGATATATATTATAGTAGTATAACAAGTAAATATTGTGAAATTACATATCTACAAATTAAAATTACAAAAATATATGCAATAAAACAATGTGATTTTTAAAAAATTGTATAAAACTGCAAAATAATTTTACAAATTATCATGTCATATGCACAGGTAAATGTTGTGAAATTACAAAAATATGGTCTTTGTGAATTGACAAGATTACAAGAAAGCTAAATGGAATTACAAAGTTAATATGTAATATTATTAACCAAATCGGTTGCATTAAATAACCAACGATTCTGATAGTAATTTTACAAAACAATTTTTAGAGTGTGTTAGTAGTTTGTATTAATTACCGTATATCGCTTATCGGTATATATATCATTTTATATAATGAATTTAGAATTAACTACTGTAAGACGTTTGTCTTAATTATCGTATATTGCTTATCGTTATCTATCATTTTAATTAATAAATTTATAAATAAACGACTAGGCCGTTTGATGACTATTCTCAGTTATTCTCATTTTATTTGCTGATCTAGATATCTTCATTATCGAGCCTACCTTTAAAAGAGATGCTTAATTTTATCTTTAGTTGGTTAGAAATTTTAATTCGCTAGTGTCAGAATAGCTGATTGACTTAATTTTCTACTGTACTTGGCTGTAAAGCTCATGGCAGTAATTGGAATTTGCAATTTTAATTTGTCACCTTGATACCGGAAGCGACTTGAGCTCAATTCGTTTACCTATAGATAATTACCGGATGTAAATGTACATATTCACCTCACAAGTTAATTTATTGATTTGAAATTATTGAGGATTTTTTATTGGTCTACTGATATTGTCGCTGTCACGGGATTAATTTAGGATAAGTTTGGTTAATAATTATTTCGTTTTTACCTACATATATTTACTGACTATACCTATACAATAATAATTGGGTAATATTAATATTAATCTTAAAGTTATAAGTAGTATCTTTTGTTCCTTTGATTTATTATTCTTGTAATATCGGTGAGATATCTAACAAGATCATCTTCTTATTGGTTTAAAAGCGTAACCAGAGCCTCAAATTGATATGAGATAGGAATAATTGTCCTAAAAGAGTTAGTGTAAATTTACAATTTTACAAGTTATTTGTAATTTTGATGTTCATTTTGGTAAATTGCAGTCAAGTTTTAACTAATCTGTGTATTCAAACATTTTCGACGTTCTTCTACAGGGTATTTTTCTAAATTTTATTACCCTATTTTGAAGGTGATAAAAAAATTAGTGGCGCCCTACCCTAACTGCCAAGACATAAGCCCACGCCTTTTAAAAAAATTGAATCCGCTGAATAAACCTGGCATATGGACTGGATAAGCACTAATTGCAAATAAAGTTACATATTTGGCACCCAACGCTTAAGGCTGGTTACATATTGCACTAATGGATAATTCTCTTTTTGTTTAATGAAAGGTTGAACATAATTTATACTGAGTCCTTCCAGTGTTGCCACCGATGAATATTTTCTCACTTAATTCTACCCTTTCTTAATGAAATTAATTACTGTTTGACTTTTTTGCATGGATATTCACAGATTTATAAATGAGCATATCTTCTATCTGTGTTGAAAACCAATAGTTTTTATAAAAAGAAACTGAAAGAATGAAAATAAGTTTTAGTCTTTCCACAATAATACATTTCTGAACTATTAAATTATTTGGCGAAAATTAATAATGCAAATAAAAAAAACTCAAATTCGTTTAAAATTTCGAAAAATAAAATTAAAGCTATATATTCGTATTTTGAAAATTATAATGAGACCCTTGCCTTCTTCCGCTTACCAGAAATCATGCTCCTTAACCTTTCGACTTTTTAGCACCCGGAGACCTTCATATTACCTCAGCGAATTGCTCCCAAAACATCATAAAATATGTACGATTCGGCGCCCTTACTGATAGAGTATAAAATTGTATGCACATTAGAGAGTATTTTGCGCGACGGTTATTAAAAATTTCCATAAAATAGGCGGCGGCGGCGGTGCAAGTCTATTATATCAGCTCTTAAAGTTCAAAAGTCGTTTTAGAAAAATATATAACGTTTATTAAAGTTCTTTATTAAACGATTATGCATGGGTGATTAATAAATCTTTTATTGGTGGCAATAGAGCAGCTTTTCCGTATCTGTAAAATTACATATTTTTCTCTATTACAGGAGTTTTGATCATGAAGTATATTACTTTTAAAATTTCTTAACTTGTACAATAGATAATTCGATGATCTAATTTTAATTAGTCCAGTGCTTTGTTAAAGTCCAAATAAAATCCACTCGTCTAAAATCTGTTATCTCCTGCGTAACGATCATAAGATTTGTTGATGTATATATTTTATTCACAGTGCCCATAAACTGTTTGATTAAATTCAGTTAAATAATGTTTGAATGTAACAAGATTTAGAACCAATATTCAATCAATTTCTTTAGACAGAGAAGGAATAACAGACGAGTAACCTAAACCTCGAGAAATAAGAAAATTCAGGAAACAAGTTGTATTTAAAAGCTAGGCAAGCTTCGTTGAACAATCTAGAAACAAAACGCTTTAAGCTTACCTCAAAAACTACTTTAAATTCATCGAGCACCTCTCAATAACCTTTCGAATCGCGAGAAAGATGTTTTCCAATAATATTTCCTATATTCTCTAAAAATAGTTAAAGAAACGCGGGTTGGAATAGGAATTTATGAAATAGATCATATTGGAAAAAAATAATGAGCAATTTAATGGCGAAACGCTTCAATCTCACCACAAAATGCGCTTTAGATTCATTGGGCACGTCTCAACGATATTTCCGATCGCAAGATTAAATCAGAATGAAAAATAAGAAAGGCGGCGGGGGAATATGTGTAGGCACAAACGTATAATATGCCGATAAAGTCAAAATGATATATGTACAAATGAGCTCTAACTTCAACGTATGTGATTTGAATTTAAAATAATCCAAAGAGGGTGGAATTTTGATTTATGTTCATCGGCCAATAATCCGTTTTTGGAATATTAGGTTTTAAAAAATGAAAGGTGAGTTAGGAAATAAAAAGAAAGGGAGATGCAGCAGGAATCAATATCCAGAAAGTGTCAGTCAAAGGATTATAATACAAACTGTTGTAATAGAAGATTAAATGCTTGATGCCCCTGTTAAAATATATGAATGCATGTATGATCTAGGGGGGTGCAAATACACTATGATCTGTACAGATATATTGTGTGCCCCTTCCATGGTGCTTCCGTTGATGTAATTCTCAATCAGAGTACCTCATCCAGCTTCAGTGCTTCGATGAGCGCAAGTAGTCTGGATGGTTCTATGGATGATGTTCGATGATGCAGCACCCGAAGCAGGACATTCGCCTTTGAGAAGGTATTCCGGGATGTCCTCCCTCTCCTCACAGAACCGGCAACTATCCTCGTTTTTAATTTTGATTCTTTCCAAGTGTCTTTTCAACCGGCCGGCATCGGCAGTGGCCCGTCAGAAAGCTGGTGAGCACGCGGAGATTGTTCTTACTTAGTGCTATAAGGTGTTTTAATCTTCCTGGGTGAGGGGGCCCTAGAAACATCTTTGATTGCCTTAATTCTGGAAGGCTTTCCCATAGACTGATCCATTTGGTTCGCTCTTTTTTCTGAATTTGTCCTTGTAAGTCCTATGCCACATTAAGGTTCAGGTCCTCAAAGCGAAGTTTGTGCTCCTATTTTTGCCAATTGGTCTGCTTTTTCGTTGCGTTCTATCCCAGCATATCCTGATATCAATTGAAGTGATAATTTGTTATTCTTGCTTAATTCATCTAGCCTATCTAGATATTCCTATACCATTCTGGAGCTTATTGTTATTGAGCTCAGCGCTATGATGGCTGCTTGACCGTCTAAGAAGATGACAATCTCTTTTTTCCTATAGCTTCTATCGAGATTAAACTGCGCACATCTTCCTATGGCGCCTGGAATATGTACGGGTGTTTTCCCATTGCCCCGGAGAATTTGGTTCGTGGCCCAAATACTGCGGCTCAGGTCCCCTGGTAAGTTCTTGCCCCGCCTGTATACCATTTTATGGCACTTTGCTGCGATGCGAGAATGCAAGTGGTGTTATTTTCCATTCTTCTCTACTTCTTATCACAACCCTGAAGTAGTTTTCAAAAAGTTAAAATATATAGTCAATCCGTATGTATACTACTTGGAGCTTGCGGCCATATGGGCCCCAGAGATATTTCTTCTGGGTAATAAGATCATCGAGAAAACTAGTTCTAAATTCGTCTTTCTTTTCCCTCGATTTAGTGATTTTGAATAGGTGGTAAAATGTATTGTTGACCTCATATCTAACGGTCATAAAGAAATGCTAGCTCGCCCTCTTGGTCTGCTAACCACGTTGCTTACTACACCAAGATTAATATTGTCACGCTAGGGTGGCGGGGGGGGGGGGGAAGGGGGGTGCCAATACTATAGCGCCACTATTTACCGCTAAGGCTGCGGGGGTGTTAACTATAAAGGGGATCTTACCCTGAAGGGGTAGGTCTAACTTCCTTCGATTAAAACGCCGCTATTCCCGAAACACTAATTTATTGAACTAATAAACTACTCGCTCGTCTGCGGAGGTATTTTAATGCGTTAGGGGTGTTAACTTAATAGATACACAATTTATAATACAATAATGTTAACTTACATCTCTCTTTCCCCCTAAAAGCAACCCTAGGATGGTCCTCGCGTCAAGTCCCCAATCCTCAACCGGTTTCGGCTCGAAACAGAGACTCTCCTACTGAACGCCTTTGGCTGATTCGGATTTTCACTAGATCTGGATCGACTTGGGCTTCCACTTATTATCGACCCTCTGTTTATACTCCCACTCAGAACCGCGAGTTAGACTTACGCCAACTATTTTTTCATCGGACTCCCGACTTGGACTTTCGTCAACTCTCAACTTGGGCTTTGGCCAACATTCGACTTGGACTTTCGCCAGCTCTCGACTAATAGCAACGGCCGTCAACACTCGATTGTGTTCCTCTCGACTCACTCCTCTCTTGCTGCCTTCTCCTTTCCCCGTTCCCTTTTCCTTCCTATCATTGATTCACGCCTTTTTCTATTGCTCACTGATATTTTCACATTCCTTAAAATTATCTCTTTCTCTTTTTACCATACTCTCAACTATGTTTAATTTTCTGACTAACCATTCATATTTAGACGTCATTCGTTCCTCCTGCTTCCCAAAAACACCGATAACCTGTACATTCATCAATTTTCGCAACTATTGCTCCTCCCACTTACTGCGGCCATTATTAATTTTGCCCAATATGTCAATCCGGGTTAATTACTAACGAACTTACATCTTCTTGCTGACTCTTCCAAATAACGTTCGATGTCCCCGATCAAACTCTTTGCCTCTACTTTTCTGGTGTTTACTTTTAACCTGAATACTTTACATTATTTATATAGCGATTTCTTATTCTATTACGCAAAAATTAAGGCAACTGACCTTTTATGGAAATTAATATTATCTTACTTAAGCCCAGATAATAATATATGACAATATCTTCAACACCTCTGATTCACAGGCTAAAAAGTCGATTAGTTCTAACTGCTTAAAACTGAATAGATTTTTGGTATTCAAAACAATCCAAGAGAGTCGTGTCTGAATTCACAGCACATGAAATTTTAACGATTTCCCAAGACAAGTAGACAACTTGTCGCCACACCGAGACACTTAAACTGATATCCTTAAACTGGAAAAGATTTGAAAATGTTAGGCATAAAAGACGAACGAAATATTATAAACTACTAAATAATTCTGTCCTAAGTTTGGACTTGAACTTGAAAAATATTAAGCAAACATATAAACTTCCGGTAGACTTTGTCTTACACCAAATCCCTTTACCCAGTGACCAGATGCCTATATTCAGATGCGATCCCCTCGATGACCTATATCGTTAGCCCGAACCTCAAACTGGAGGTCAAATACAACTCTGAAAAAGCTTTCTCTGGTTTCAGTCAACCAAAGCTAAATTTCTACCCCAGAGTTCATATACAAGGAAACTTGAGGTAGCCCCATTGCGTCCTGCTTCTAAAGTAACAAATTCGAAGCTAAAATAAATCTGTCAAAGCTCTAAGCTAAAACAATCTCACAGTTAAATCTGTCAAGTGGTTAATGTGATCTAAGCTCTGAGTGGAATCAAGTTTAACCAGTCTGCCGTTAAGACGCTATAATTGCCTAAATTAAATAGAAAATTTAAACATAATCAAAACTCTTAAAAAGTTTATTATAATCAGTGGCCAGACCTCATAAACAATTCAAGTATACCGCAACTGAAAAGACATGCGCATTATAATTGTCGGACAGAGTCTACATTTTTTAAATATATTTGTAAATAGATATCGTTATTGCTTTAGTTGAAGTGTCTACTTACTTTATCATCCCTTCTCACCTGTGTAGATTGATCCTACCTAACACACGATGAGCTTAAAGCCAAGGTAATATCTTTAAAATGTAGGTAGCAATTTTAATTTCTAAAGGCTTATCTCGTTATAGATTAAAAATTAAAAAATTAAAAATGTTTTTCATTTGTTCCCATTTTTATTTTCACTCCGCATCTATGTAGCCAGGCATGCAGAGACGATATTCAATATTAAGACTGATGTCAACATGCAGTATTTAAATTTATTACTCTCCTCGTTCAGGTAATATCGCATCGATCCTGAGATCCGTGACTTCTTTGTAGGGAAATGTGTTTTATTTTTCCTCGGATAGGGAACACATTTCATAGATATCGTAATATAAACATCGATATTTCAATCTGCTTTTAGGCAAATAGGAATTAAGGCATAATCTGAATGGCTCTATTTGCATTTAATCTTGGTTACAAAATAAAATTGGTATTTTTTTTAGTGTCATATTTAATTAATATCATGAAAAAAATAGTTTTTATGCCACTGAGTTGATGTTATATCTCTAATTTCAGGAAACAGATGATTTTGGTCATCAAGCTATATTTACTGTATGAATTTTTAATAACCTGAGCACAGCTTTCCATTTATCTTATGCATTGCCTGGTTTTTGCTACCTGCAGCTAAATCAAAAGTAAATTTCAGAAATAAGGTTAATAAAAACTGGCATATCGAAAATGCAAACCGATTCACTACTAAAATATATAAACTACGAAATAATTGTCATCTTGTTCTAAGTATAGATTTAAACGACGCCAAGCGTCGATCAGTCTGACATACTTAGTCTCATGCCAAATCAGTTCACCCAGTACCCATAAGAAAAGAAACTTGCCTCTCTAGATGTCTTAAACCTGTAACACGAACCTCAAGCTTGAGGTCAAGTCCTCTTTTGGAAAGATCATTTCTGGGTTGAATAACTAAGACCCAGAACTAATTCACGTATATCTCCACGAAAAGATATGCACATTATTAGTAACAAGTCAATAGACTGGGCTAAGTTCCTAGCCGGATACCGATACAACCAGTGAATAGTTATTTAGCCGATCTAGGTATTCGTATTATCCTAAATGTAAATTGTCAAACGTCAGTATCTGAAAAACATTTAATAATAATAAAAATTATAATAGGACAATAGACAATTGAATGAATGAACGTCACCAATGAATAAAGTAAGATCAAAGATATTATTAAGAAAAAGAGGTATATTAAACATACTTAAGCATAGAATACAACCAAAACCTATTCACAATTTACACATCTTCAGAAAGTAAGGTAATAAATTCGTAAACCGGGTACGGTTCTAAATCCACATTTTGCCCTTGAGTTATTTAAAAAACGTATGACCGCGTTCCTCTGCGCCGTACCGTTCTAAATCTTAGATGATGGGTTTTCTTCGGATTCAGAACCACTATTGTTAGCAAGCCTCTGTGCTTCTTCCAGCCGTTCGTTTGGGTAAGTATCTGAAGTACGTTCTTCAATATCTTGCCAACTATTAAGATGTTTGGGTCGTCGGCAAAATTTGCAAGATGGCAGCTCCTAGTGACCATGCCAAGCCTTTTTGTACAAAACAAGCAACAACGGATCCAGCGCAATCCCCTGCGGGATTCCTGTACGAAGTTGTTCCTCCCGAGCACAGTGCCTTATCCCTTCCCTTTCAATTAAAATTTTCTGAGTTCGACCAAGCAGATAACAGCTAATTCGGTCCAAGGACGGCTCGCGTACGCTATCCTTTCAATAATAATGCCACGGTCCAAACTGTTAAAAGCTTGTAGCAGATCCAGGAATCATTATCCTTATTTTCCTATACCAGCACAATCCTATCAATTATAAAATAAACCGGTGTGCCTATCGAGCTACCCTTGAGATAATAACCATATTGGGAGTGGCTTAAAAGTTTTTCATCATAAAATAGGTTTAAGAAGCGGACGCTTAATACCATTCCAAAGGCTTTGAAAA
This sequence comes from Pissodes strobi, assembly GCA_016904865.1. Taxonomy (NCBI): domain Eukaryota; kingdom Metazoa; phylum Arthropoda; class Insecta; order Coleoptera; family Curculionidae; genus Pissodes; species Pissodes strobi. Next base: position 57,812 of record MU185546.1, read on the forward strand.
ACGTCGATATCAAGCTGATTGGTTTAGAGCTTTCGCATTAACCGAAGCTATTATTGTATATTATTATAATGCACAATAGCAGATTAAAAAAAACCCGAATGACACAATTGAAATAAATATTTAATAAATTGCGTCATATCTAATTTCCTTACCAAATTGACTTGGGCCACCTTGTTTCGGC
>MU185546.1:82992-97984 GCA_016904865.1 Pissodes strobi
AAATGAACAGTTGAACAGAATGGCCGACCTATTACGAGAATATGATTCGAATGGTTTGCTTTCTTGTAATGTCAACTGCTTGAAATTTTACCTCAACCCAATTAAAATATATAAAAAACTTTTCTTCTTATTTTGACCCATACTACTCGATGCTTCTAAAAGTTATACTTAACAGTGGTGACTAAATTAAAAAAAGAATTGATAAATGTTTCTGGAATCCGGAAATGGTGGACTTGAAAGGCCACGGCACTTAGGCCCCATTGAACTCCCTGTGCATCCTCCCTAGGCCATCGTCCAGCCTAGTGTTGTAAAAAAGGCGGCGATGTTGCCAGAGGAGGCTGTTCTGAGAAAAGCCATGGTTGACCATCGTTCTTTCAAAATGGATTCTCTTAGTTTCAAAACAGCGTCGCAATCGTAGAGCAGATGCTCTACTGTTTCGTCCTCCTCTTCAAGCCTCTGCATAGAGGTGTCTTGAATAATCTCATTGTGTGGAGATGATTCCTTAGCCGGCAGTGTCCAGTCAAAATCTCTACCATGAGTCGTAGGGTCTTCCTTGACATATCCAGGTATGCTTTTGCTGCAGACTCATTAGGGTAGCTAAATAGCTCCCTGGCCAGTCGACAGTTAGTTGTTTAGTCCCATCCTGCCCTAAAGTCTTCATGGGTGATCTTCTTTATCATATGACCGGCTCCCATAATGTTTGAACCGGCTGGCTTTCTAGCCAATTTATACGCTGATTTGTTACCTTCGCACTGCGCATGTCCTTTAACCCAGCACACAGAAATGTTGTTTTTGCGCGAGGGATCCTCTAGTGAATTACGGCATTCTAGTCTTGACCTGGCTGTAAGTTTATAACTTTTCAAGGCCAGTAGTGTTTGCGTACTGCCCGTATTGATTTTAATGGTCTTGTCATCAGTATTCCTGCGAACAATCTCTTTTGCGGCAATGGATATTGCAGCAAGTTCAGACTGAACTATACTTGCGTGTCCCTTCATAGACCATTTAAATTCAATTCGCAAGCTTCGGGAGTAAATTCCACAGCCTGCTCCTTCCTCGGTTTTTGAGCCATCCACGAAAATGTTAACCACACCTTCTGTTATAAGCTCAATTGGTTATATTTGCACATCATATAGTTTGTCAAAGACAAACTTGGGAGGTATGCTATCTGCACTGGCTTGCGGTAGTGGCAGCCTTCCGGCTGCCTCCTCCCACAGGTAGCGTCTCGTCTCTCCACATTCTATGCTGGGTTGCACACCAACGACTTTGAGCCATAGCAATGCAGTCAGAGCCACCTCCCTTAGATAAATATCTAGGGGAGGCAGGCACTACATTACTTCCATGGCTTTGGTTGGGGTTTTTCTCATAGCTCCCGTTACAGTTAGGCAGGCATTTCTCTGTACCTGACTGAGCTTAAGCATTGCCGTTTTTTGTTGACCCTTGGGCCACCAAACTACGGCTCCATAGGCAATCATAGGTCTTATGATGGCAGTATAGACGGCATTACGACCCTGGATTTCATCCCCAGGTTTTACCCATGGTCCCGCGGCACTGTTCATATGAGTTGTATGCCTTCTTTAGTATTCGTTCCAAATAAAAATTCCACGTTAATTTAGCATCGACCCCAAGGTATTTTACCTCAGATGCAAAATTTTGTTGTGTGTTTAGGTGGGTCGGATGCCGTAGTGGCTTCGTCCTCCCTTTTCTGGTGAAGATCGCCATCTCCGTCTTCCTGGGGTGTACAGACAGGGAGTGCTCCCTACACCACTCTTCGACTAAGCGAAGGGCACTCTGCATTCAATTGCACAGAATTCCTTCGAACTTTCCATTGAGCAGTATCGTAAGATCATCTGCATATGCATTGGTGTAGAATCCATCTGAGTTGAGGCGATGCAAGAGGCTGTCGAGAACAAGGTTCCATAGCAGTGGCGAGAACGCCTCCCTGCAGGCAGCTTCTGGCAACGATATCTCTCACTACAGTATCTTCCACCATTATTTGCACGCATCTCTTTGAAAACACATAGAAAATCCAGCCACTGACAGCAGAAGGGACGCCCCTGTTTGTTAAGGTAGCATTAATTTATCCAAAGGTGGTTTTATTAAACGCACCTTCAATATCAATAAATACACCTAAGGTGGACTCATTATTGTCCAGCGATCTCTCGATCCGGATAACTGCTGAATACAAGGTCGTGTTGGTCGATCTTCCCTTAGTGTATGCATGTTGGTTGGGATGCAGCGGTCGGTTGACCAGTATGCAGTCCCTCAAATTTCGTTCACACATCCTCTCCAGAGTTTTTAGCACAAAGGATGTTAGGCTGATTAGTCGGTAGGCTTTGGAGACAGTATCATCAATGCTAGGCATGCCTAGAACACCTTTAAAAAGTGCGGCAGTAACTCGTCCAAGCTCCCCTGTAGTAGAGCTGGACGGATGCCGTCAGTACCTGGCGATTTGAAGGGTGAGAAGCTTAGTATTGCCCATTGTATTTTGTCTTCACTGACTATTTGGTTGGCACCATGCCAGTCCAAATCAGTAGGTTGAAAGTTTGTCTCGCCTGGTCAGGTCATGTCGTCTGTTACCGACGATCCAGGGAAATGGGTCTGCTTAAGCAGTTGAAGACTCTCCTGTAGGTGCCGTCCTCCCTTGTTAGTAGACCTAGGTCGCGATCTTTGTCTTTTCCGAAGACTTTGTAGAGCCGTGCAGTCTGTGAGTGATCTTCGATCTCCTTACAATAGACCCTCCAGGCTTGTTAGTAGACCGAGGTCGCGATCTTTGTCTTTGGCGAAGACTTTGTAGAGCCGTGAAGTCTGTGAGTGATCTTCGATCTCCTTACAATAGACCCTCCAGGCCTCCCTCTGTTTTTTTCTTACTAGTTTTTTAAACTCCCGCAGATTGCTGCTGTATTTCTCCCGGTCGGTTTGAGTTCTTGTTCTTTTTGCTCTGTTAAAATATTTTGTCGCCGCCCTCTTGAGTTCTCCCAGCTCTTTGTTCCACCTTTTTGTGGCTTCTCCTGGCTGTTGTTGTGATGCCTCGTGAGGGCAATATTTTTCAAAGGCTTTAGTTATGGCGTTCTGTAGGCCTAGCCTTGATAAATTTTTAAATTATTAGGTGTAAACACTACTTAGAATAAGTTAATTCACTTAAAGTAACTGTAAATTTAAATCAATAAGTCAGTCTACCGCTGACGTATAGCAGAAGAGAATTTGTTATTCAGATTTGAAATAAAAAACTAAATATTCAGCTTAAATGAAAACAAAATTCTAGTTATCTGCAATATGAAATGGTATCTCTTGTATGTCAACTAACAGAGAAACGAGCTAACTAAAACTAAAACGTTTACCTATTATGGCAAGCAGAATAAATTACCAGTTAGGAATCAAGTAAGATAGGCAATCGATAATTATTAATAACTACCTGTATAGTAGCACAATAAAGTAAGTTAAACTAAATCGAAAATAAATATCTCAATTAAACAGAGTGAAGTAAACGAGAACAAATGATTTCTAAAATATCCAAAACATGATCATGTTCCGTATTAACTCCTTGAGTTCACTAGGATGTAATACTAACGCTAAATTACTCGTGAAATTTAAAAGATCTAATCAAGCTCGTTATTCAAATAATCAGTCCTGATAATAAAAATAAAGGAAAGTTAACCTTAAGTCAAAGACAAAATAATTTCGGATTAGGCATTATGAAAAAAGAAGAGCAAATGAAAAAGTAGTTTAAAATTCTGGCCTATTCAGAGAAAAAATGTGCTTTACTTAATGGAAAATTATCTTTGCAAACAAAAAAAAATAGAGATTCAGAGTCTATAATGCCGTATACATTAATCAGTTATTAAAATATATGAAAATAAAAATTTGCTTATCTGATTTCCCGGTTTGATCTGCTTACCTGATCGACAGGAATTCTGTGCAGCTCTCCGGGTACCTCCCATAAGGACGTGAACAGAACCAACGATCATAAGGGACCTCCTTGATAGAAGAAAGTCTTTTCTAACGAACCACAATGAGCTGTTCTGATGAAAAACGAACTATTCGCGCAATTAAACAACCCTGTTGAAGGTTTTTCTTTTTACAGTCTTTGGAAAAGCCCAGTTATAGAATTGATTCTAGGCATCAAACCAATAACACCAACGGCAATAGATAAGGCCTGAGGCTGAAAAACTGGTCTGCCAAAGATCACCATAATAGTATTTCACAAAACTGTACTACCGTGACGGCAAGACTGCCAGTCATATTAGGAGAGAATAGTTTCCAAGATGCATTACGTTTACTATTGTTCGAAACAATTGGGCCGGACTTAGAGCCTTTGTTTACTATTTTGGAATGTCTAATATTTCACTTCACGCATGGCCTTCCCATGGTATGCCTAAAATAAAAAAGCATTTTACAAGAAGGTATAAAAACGCGCCTTGCCACTGCCGGGAATTGAACCCGGGTCGCCGTATCGCAAGAGCAGTAACTAACCACTAGACCATTAGGTCTGCTGAAAGCAATCCACTTTTTAGACATTCTAAACTAGTAGACAAACGCTCTATGTCCCGCCCAATTGTTTCGACCAATAGCAAACGGAATGCATCTTGGGAACTAGCCGCTAATGTCATAATAACCGACTTTTGAAGAATCCCTTTAAATTATTCAATTCATTCTAATGCTGCATGTCATACATAAATAACTCTTACGGATACGGATATGGATAATGAAGGGGGTGGTGAGGCATAAATATGCCAGCCACTTGCGCACTTAGGTCACTTGAGCGGGCCCATTGTGCCCTCAGAAAATATCTAGTTTTGCTTTTACCAGGACCTGCTACTGTGGTGCTCCATTCTCGAATTGCTGTTTTTTTAATTTGTTCGCGAACAGTGTCCATGGTGAGTGGTAGTATTGGTTCTAGACCAATTGGTTTTTTACAAGACGCTTTCTTGGCAAGAGTGTCTGCTCTTTCATTACCAAGATCTCCATTGTGCCTTTTTTTCCAAGCGATGGCTACTCTGTTTTCGGCAGATATTTGGTTTAGTGAATGTTAACCATCAAACTTCTGGTCTCCATTTTGTTGAGTTGTTGTACAACTTTGTCGCTGTACGTGACGAACAGTATATCTTTGTTTTGTGATTTGCTTCTCCGTCACTTTTCCAGCACCGTCGCTAAGCCACACAGTTCAGCTTGGACTATGGTGCTGAGATTACCTAGTGGTATCTGCATTTGTATGGTGAGCTCGGGTATATAAACACCTGCGCCAGCTCCTGAGGTTCTTTTTGATCCGTCCGTGAAGATGTGGATGTCATAAGTTTGTGACGGATCATTTATTGAGTCGAGTCGATTTCGAACTGTTTGTCGAAAATATAATCTCCGACCACAAGGTCTCTTGCTCACTCTCATAGCTGGTTGTATGTGGTATGCCTCGTTTAGAGCTGTTGCGTGTCGAGGTCCCAGCTTTTTCCCCTCCACGTACCCGTGGAGTTCATTAATGTGGTTACCCGTGCTTCATTTCTCACGAAAATATCTAACGGAGACAGGTTTAAAAGTTCTTCCACTGCCTTGGTGGGAGTGGTTCATTGCTCCAGTGATAGCTGTGCATGCTAAATTTTTGAGGCGGGACATTTTGGCCTAAGCTGTTATTTTGTGGCCACCAAACTAGTGCGCCATATGCAAACATAGGCTTGATGACAGCTGTGTATGTCCGGTATTGATTTTAGGTGACAGCCCGCATGTCGACCCTATCGCTCTGCTACACTGGTAAAAGGCTCGGACAGATTTCTTAGACTTAAGATCTAGGTGGCGCTGCCAGTTAAACTCCTTGTCTAGGATGATTCCTGGATATTTTACTTCTTTGGATAGCTTGAGTTGTGCTCCGATCAAAGAGGGTGGATAGAATTTCAATTTCCTCCTTCTTATAAATAGCACAAGTTCTGGTTTGTGGGAATTGACCGAAGGTGAATTTTCGTTGCACCATCTCTCTACTATTTTTGAAAGCTCTGTTCATTAACTCTGACAAAATCCCTTCGAACTTACCCACAACAATAATTGTTATGTCATCAGCGTATCCGTTCACAAAGAGTCCTGCTTTGTTCAGGTTTTCTATGAGGTTGTTTATGATCACATTCCAGAACAATGGGGAGAGTACCCCTCCTTGGGGATATCGTCTCGTTGCGAGTGCTGTGACAGTTTTGCTACCTATAGTTCAGTTTACTGCTCTAAGTTTCAGCATATTGGCGATCTAGCCCTTCATGGTGGGATGGACCCTCTAAGGCTTCCTTGATAATATTTGAAACAATCCCCAAGATTTTGACCTGATAAATCCTATTTAACTTAAGTAAATGCCTTGGCCACAACGTAATGAGGTATTTAATTATGGTTTTCATTATTTCTCTAAAACCTGCATCCCAATTTTCTCTATACGGAAGGCGCGATGTCATTAGACAGAAATGCTTGGCGCAAAGAAAATTAGTGCTACCTTAAACTAAAATGGAACTAATACGGCATTTATGATGATATATGTCGACCAATAACTTCCAACATTAGTAGCAATTACAAAATAAAATAATATTAATAATTGTGCTAAAATGACCTAGGGCGAGTTTGTTTTCCTAGTCGATTTCATCAATTTCTACACTTTAGAAGGTGTAATCAACACCGTTTCTTCGCGGGAAGCTAAATAAGCTCAAAAACAAGGTTTGAATTACTAAATAAACTTTAAAATAGATTCCGGAGAGCCAATATATCTAAATAAATGCCAGGCCAAACCGTCTAGGATTATACTCAAGAACAACTAGTCCAAGGAAAAACGTATGAAATGCATTGGAACTAGAATCTACTACACGTACACTAGAAATGTATTTCATAAAAGGAATAGTATGGCCATTTAGGCAAAGATTTTAAGCGAAGTTGACAAAAATGTTCTTAAACAAAATATATACTTTTATGTTAAGCAATTACAGGTGTGACCCTCTCCTCTCTTTACCCTTTCCGAAGGACAAATAAATAAAAGATATAGTTAATAGAGCTGGTCAAATCACTACAACGAAACGAAGATGTAAATCGCTGGATTCAACCTTAATTAAGTAGAGATGTATTATTATATCGTGTAATGTGACCAACATATAATGATATCGTTCTCAGGTGTGTTATACTTATACGTATCATACAAATAAAATAATTGTTACAATCTCTTTTTCACATGAATATTCTTTCAGATTTATGAAAAGTTACTAAGCCAACCTCTTTTTTTTATCTAGAAATATTGCTCCAACTAGTAGCAATTACGACGTGAAAATATATAGATATACTATGAAACAGGGCCTTAGACAACGATATATATTTGCGCTCTAATGCCCTAGTCGCTAACAATATCAGAAGCTTCTTTTCGGCGTTTGTTTTGCTTCTTTTCGGCGTTTGTTTTTTCCTCTCGATTTTTTAAAAAAGCTGCAAAGGGCTGAAAGCATCTTGTGAGCAATTTGATAAATATGACGCGACACGTGTTACTCGAAGAAATATAACCTCTTGGCTGTTTCGAAATTTTAAAAGCTGCCGTATCAATTTCACGACTGACTGGGTTAGAAATAAATCTTTCGCTTTTTATAATGATGAATGACCGAATAAGACGTTACATATATATTGCTCTTTTATTTCGAATGGTCGAGTTCCGTACGAGCAAGAGAGATCGGTGGTAAAATTAATTAACGAAAGAAGAGCAACGTAAAACCAATGGCTTTTATTTGAGAGACACAATTTCTTATGTTCTCTTTTTCTCCTCTTCTGTTTCCCGTGCGTGTGAAAATTGTTGCGTTAAATATTACAAGATTGCTTACTTGCAGATATCTAGAGACTGTCGAGGTAGGATATTTTAAATGCTCGAATTTATTGCTTAATATTTGAAAAATATTATCTATCAAAATTTGGAATAAAAAATAGTTGGCTCAATTTAAAAATAAGCAAATTTGTGAATGTTTCTGCGCTTTTCGATGCTCAATTTTTTTTGTCTGATAGAATATTCTGACGGTTGAAGCAAAGTTCTAAAACTTCCACATTTAAAGTTTTATTGTACCTGTTATAATAAAGGTAAAGGTAGGGGGTCAAAATATAATAGATCACCCTGTACATATCATGTGAAATTAGCCAAAATGTGAGTAGTCAAAAAAGCTAAAATGTATTAAAAACAAACATACATTGAGTGCTATTAATCAAATTCGTATATTCTTACATCCAATATAAATTGGATAAAAATGCCTGTTCCAATTTTCCGACAATAATTGACTTGAATATAAGTTTTCCCCTAAAACAATCTTCGATAATATCCTTCGAATATCATAAAAATAAGTTATCCTGCTTATGCAGCATTATCAGATCAGGGAAATTGAAAAATTCCTTTTTCATGGGAAATAACGATACAAGTTAGATGGAGCTGTCAGGTCGAATATTAAAATCAATCTTTCATTCTGCTGCGTACTGTTGCGCCACTGTTGGAGATAATTAAGATGGAAAATGGGTTTCCCACGTGTCTGTTGGGTGTTTTCTTAGCGTTTGCAAATTTCACTCTGCTTTTAGCGTTTATCCAATACCGACTCAATAAAAAGGCTGTAGTGCTTGTCGTGTGACGTCATGGATTTTGGCCATGCAGTTGTAATCATATAAGGGGATAAGGGGAACTGTTCTAACAATATAAATTGTATACCTAAGTATCCAACGAAATATTAGGTACCAGTTTCATGCACTTAAAAGAAAATGAATAGTTTTGATTTCAGAAAAATGCAAGAAAATAACACTAATTGCGGGTTATCGCAGCCATTATACTAACCCAAACTAATCGTTTGTTTTGTTTGCATTGTTGCCGGCTGTGTGAGGAAATTTAAATTACAGTAAAGTTTCGATAATAGTTGGCGGACTTTTGGAACCAGCGCTACTGCCAATTATTGAGATCGGCAAATTATGATTTTAAATAGTATGTATGTAAAAGCAAGATGTCTGTGTATATTTTATAGGTTTATATACATAATATGAATAATGTATCTAATACCTATGTACGTATGTATGTATTTAAAGAAATTGTTAGTAATAATGCACGAAATTTAAAACGTAGGCACTTATTTACTATTAGATATTTAAATAAATATATTACGAAATACCACATTATAGAAAGAGGGAAGAACACCTTATGGAAATATTGTAAACTAGAAAGCATAATAACAAAAGAACACTCAGTCTAATGTTTGAACTTGATACTTGACATTGAAGGATCAAATATTATGAGTATTATCTAAACATGTTTTAACCCTAGAGCACCAGACTTACTTTTCCATACGTAATCGCCAGACATTCGTAAATTTGACGAGTTTTGAAATAATGGAATATAAATTTTTTAAAATTCTTTATTTTTTTTTATTTTCAATAAAATAAAGCGTTTTCTAACATCTTAATAACAAAATCAAAGTATAAAGAAATATTTAGATTTTACTGTTCAGCACAGGCAGTACATTTATCTGAGCGATGCTGACCACAAATTGGACGATTGCATCGCAGGCAATATGTGGTGGTCATTCGTTGAAGATTAGTTGGACAAAAGAAACAAACTTTACGCTTCTTTTCAACTTGAGTGGTCCTTTGTTCATGCATATCTAAATCTAAGATTTTATAAATACTCTGCCGAAGTGAGCGTTGTAAAGTGGGTATATATTTTCTTTGTTCTAGCCAAGGTCGCATCAAAGTATTTTTTAGTTCCAACATATATTCTTGACGGGATATTGTTTTTTTTATTTACCTTAGCTGTATTGGTGCAATAGAGAGCATAGGAGTTTATTGAGGCCATATTCAACATGCCATAAAATACTGCCAGTGGCCAGCGTTTTGTGTTGAGACTGCAATTCATGCCAACGGTAACGCCAGACTATCGTAAATTTGACGACTTCACTAGCACTACCTGCATAAGTGGCACTAAAACCGAAATTACATGTGTATCAACGTAAAGAATAATAGTGGGGAGGAAGCTATTCAAGGCCACTACACGGCCCCTTGACGGAGTGTTGGTATTTTTAGGTAAATAGAATGCGCGTCGTAATATTTACGATAGTCTGGTATTCTAGGGTTAAAAACAATCAGTCAAATATCAACAAGTTTTAGTATAAAAGAACGAGCAAATCAAGTAGACGACAACTTCTGGTTGAGTAGTTCCCTTTTAATTAAGGCAAAACGCTCCTCCTGTAGGCTCAAACCCTCCCGATCCTGATGAACTGGTTAAGTAGTTCCCTTTTAATTAAGGCCAAACGCTTTTCTGGTGACCAGGGTCAAACCTCCCGACCTTGGTTATCTGGTTAAGTAGTTCCCTTTTAATTAAGGCCAAACGCTTTTCTGGTGATCAGGGTCAAACCTCCCGACCTTGACTATCTGGTTAAGTAGTTCCCTTTTAATTAAGGCCAAACGCTTTTCTGGTACCAAGGTCAACCTCCCGATCTTGACTTTCTGGTTAAGTAGTTCCCTTTTAATTAAGGCCAAACGCTTCTCTGGGGACCATGATCGACCTTCCTATATAGTGACGTCAGTGTAAAAGTAAAGTGTAATAGTAACGTAAAACTTAAGGTAAAAAGTAAAGTGAACCATAGGTAAAAGTGAAACCTAAGTAAAGAATACCACTATAAATTAAACAAATTAAACGCCTCCTAAAAATCTAAAATAAAAGTAAAATACATTCCAAGGTTACTCGCAAATTATTTCAAGGAAACGCACTGGATCGAGTCCGGTCCCTCCTAGAAGCTTCGTTGACACGTAGTGGAGAACGCCATTTTTGATCCCGAGAACCAAGTAGCCGAAGCACCGTCTGTTCCAGTCGTCGACACGTTTTGGAGGCAGCCGTTTGATCCCCGTACATCGGCCGAGGACCATGGATTCGTCGAGGAGATATCCTTTGGAGGTGCCGTTCGAATCCGCAGTGACGTTTTTTGGAGGCAGCCGTTCAGACTCCTAACCCCGGAGGCAGTTCAGGTGTAGTGAAGTCAGTTGATGGAAGAGCCTTTTCGACCTTTCTACAAGTAACGCCATTCTGACTCCCGGTCGCATAAGTATATATCGTCATTTTCTTTCTAAGTCATTTTTGACAGGTGCTGTTTTAATTGCTGGCATACAGGGTCCGTCAATTTTTTTTGTCTTTCGTCGGAATTAAATTAATCTCCGAACACAATTCATAACCATTGGGATCCACAAGGTTAAAATCGTGTACCAGCCTCTCTTCAGATTGGAGATACCATCAATCAACAGTACTGAGTATTACAGAAGAGGACCATAATGAAGAAGAAAATTTTCAGCAATTTTAAATTTTAAACACAAATATCAATAGTATCATACCTTAGATAAATGAAAAAAATCACCCCTATGAGAGAAAAAAATAAGCAGTCTATGCAGATATAAAGAAATGTAGCTAGAGTATAGTTACAATTTTAAACGCAAAGTGTTAGAGATAGGTACCGTATTAGGAAACTCATAGCAAAAACACTTGGGCGTTGGATTAAGTGAAATATTGAGGAGTAAAATGGAGAAAAGTAACTAGGAAATAGAGTTACCGTTGTAAACGCAAGTGTTAACGATAAGTATCCTACTGGGAATATCGTATAGGTGAAACACAAAGGCGTTGGCGTAAAGCATAGTTGAAATCATATCAAACTTTTATCTAAGGTACATACAGTAGCAGTAACTAGAAGAAAGCAGCATAAATATAAGAACAAACCAGCATCTATAAAGAAACAATACACTAGGGGGATACGACAAACTGGACCAGGATCGGAGGGAACCAAGAAAAAATATATAAAAATAACTAAAAAACCGTAACTATGTAATTAGGAAGCAACCATGACTAAGTTAACACAAAGAAACCAAAAAATAAGCAAAAAGTATTAAAAGTAACCTAAACTAAGTAAATACAAAGATACCAGACACTAAGAAGAAATCAGAAACCAAGCCACTAAATATAGGAAATTAGGAAATATAAATAGTAAAAATAGGACAAATATGTTAGGAATAGGTGAATAGAATTTGGAACGCGAATGTTGATGATCAGTATCTGAGAAAATAGAGAAAATCATAAGGCAAACATGTAGGCATCCAAAGAGAAAGAAGGCTCATATAGAGAAAAATGGAGGTCTATATAACTTAGAGAAGTTATAATTTTCAATGCAAGTGTTAATGATAGGTGCCACATTTGGGAAATCATTGTAAAAACATGGAGGCATTAGAAAAGCACAAGTTATAATTTTAAATGCATGCGTTTGACGATAGCACCATAGGCATTTAATTATAAGAAAAATTAAAAGAATTATAGAGTTGAGAGTACGAGTGTTATAATAGTGAACTAATATAAAGGAGAAGCTAGAAAGCACAATTATATAGAGGTCACATAGGGAATGTTGTAGCCAACTGTTAAGGAGAAGTACCTCATAGGGAAGATCATAACAGACACTTGGACAACATGACGACCTAGGAGATGAAATGGGAACCTACATAGGGATACATGTGTATAGATGTATATATAAAGACAGTAAACGAGAATATGCTAATAGAAATAAAGGAAAATAAATTAAGAGTTAAATATAGGAAGTAATATTAAAGAGAATACATAACAAAAGTGTCAGTACAAAACATAGAGAATACATAGAAATAGTTAAAATCTATAGACAAAATATGTAGACAAACATAAATCAAGAATTATGTAGAAAAATGTACTATGAAGACATAGAACATAAAATAAGATAAAATAAGGAATTAAAATACGGCTCCGTAGCATATAGAACCATAGAAACAAGAGAATAAATAGCATATAGATAGCAGAAAACTTAGATTAAGTAAATAGAGATAAATAAATAACCATGGATGAAATAAGAAGAATTACAGTCGTACATTACATACAATTCTAAATTTACACGACCATACAGACAGCAGCATAAATCTTGTAAAAGGCACCTATTATTAATGATAAATTAAACATAAGCATACCGATCATGTTTTACAAATGAAGCGAAAAAATTGTAAGTTGTATAGGTAATTTACACCGAAAAAATATTCAATTGTCTTCCTTGGATATTGGCCATATTCCAGGGGGGATAATAATTAATAATACTAGTATTCAAATAATATCATCAGTCAAAGCAACATAATTGTCGTCACTGTAAATTACGTATACATGTATTAAATATCTACTGTTATTTTTAAATTCCGTCAATGTTTACTATCAACGAAAACAAGATATCAATATTATATAATCACAAATAGCAGGCAATATTTCTCAAGGCAGACCAAGTTTACGTGCTAATTATTTTCATTATTTTAAAAACAAAACCCGTAACAGAGAGTTACGATGTACGTTTCAAAAAAGTAAACAAGCAAGCCATCGACTTGGAATTCGCTGACAATAGTTGAAATAGAAATATGCACTTGTAGGACATGCTAATACCTAAATATAATTAAGATAATTTGAATATAATTTAAAGCGTATTATAATTTATGGAAATATCAGCCGGCGATTTTATAAGTTAAAAAATAAAAAACCAATGATTAGTGCAAAATAAATATTTATGGGAATAATATACAGAGGGAAAAAAATAATAATAATAAATATAATGGAAATAATTAGTGGAAAATAAATATAGATAATAAGTTAAAAATGAACATGTGAGCTGGTGTCCTGCCGGAATATATAATGGAAAACTCGAAGAAACATATTGAGGGGCACACCGTTCAATTGATTTTTTTTTACCAAGGGGACGTCCGGCAGGGCCCGCCTGGCCTCCCTGCGGTAAGCGCGAACGAATCTTCTCTCTTTAACAGAAAGAAAGGGGGGTGAAAAAATACGACAATCAAGCAACAAGGGAAAATTTTTCAAGGGATTATACATTTTTTTTTACTTACGGCAGGGCACTTCCATCATGAACACTTCGAATTCTATGGCACAAAAAATGTTTTACAAATGATTAGAAATATATAGGATACAGTATATAACGAGATACCGGGTCAGGAAAAATGCAAGGTATCAAAAAATAGTCCTCGATTGTTTTAACACCAATATGTTTTTTAATAATATTTACAGCAATGTTCAATTTCGGCTAAACATACACGGCAGACCAACTAAAAAAATAATATGATACTTGCATATGTTTAAGGCACCAGTTAATAAAAATAGGATTTTAAATAATAATTAATACCGGGTGAGAAAAAATTGAAATGACAGAGGGAGTTTTTTTTAAGATAGAAAACAAAATGTTAATACTAAGCACTTATATTTTTTATATATTTGTTACATGTACCGAAAGCACCCCCTAGGCAATGGCGATGGAGTCCTGATATACACAGCAGCCAAAAAGGAGTCCGACGAAGATTCTGAACTTAGTAAGGACGCAGATCGAGACCCCTTGGCTGGAATCCAGGACCGAATTATGCTAGGGACAAGTGCTCAGACATAACCTATATTTAAGTAGGTACAGAACGATATGACTATTCGAACATTGAGGACAGCTGGTTGTTACTATTTTGAGGAGTTCCACCCCTTTTCTTTTTATACTCATCAAAAAAAATGAGTTTTTGAGCGTCTCTAAGATAACGAATTTAATTACTTCTTTTCTCAAGCAAGTCTTTATTTTTTGAGCAGATTTTTTCCATTTTGAACCTTCTAACCATAAAAGATGTCTTGCATTGGGGACCAATGCTGGTTGAGGGAGGGCATGTGTAAACTAGAAATCATAATAACAAAAGAACACTCAGTCTAATGTTTGAACTTGATACTTGACATTGAAGGTTCAAATATTATGAGTATTATCTAAACATGTTTTAAAAACAATCAGTCAAATATCAACAAAATTTAGTATAAAAGAACGAGCAAATCAAGTAGACGACAACTTCTGGTTGAGTAGTTCCCTTTTAATTAAGGCAAAACGCTCCTCCTGTAAGCTCAAACCCTCCCGATCCTGATGATCTGGTTAAGTAGTTCCCTTTTAATTAAGGCCAAACGCTTTTCTGG
>MU185546.1:110364-140889 GCA_016904865.1 Pissodes strobi
ATACTAACCCGGTACATTATCCATAACTAATATTAAAAGAGCATCAACGTCTGTATATATGATTTACTAAATTATTCTGGTACTCCTTCGCTCGCTGTATTTTTTATAATTAAAAATGTATTTTCGCTGCTTGAACACATACCGAATAGTTAACTTTATTCCACAACTTTGCTTTAAGAAAGTTACATTTGAATCCGAAACTAATATTTGGTTAAGTTTGGTTTGAGTCAATAATTATAATGGTAGTTAACTTGGTTTCTACAAGTCGTCCCTTAAACAGAGACACACCGATCTGTAAATATTTGTTAGTAAAGTTTCGGGACCATGGGGGAATTTTTATTACTACGAAGTTCCAAAACTTGACAGATTTAATAAAGATACTGTAATTTTTTAAACAATTATCACCCTGTCCTAACTTTGAACTGGAGCTTGAAGAAAATACAAGGGAAACATATAAAGAGTTCAAGCGATAATATAACTTCTCGAGCAGACCCTCGGGCCGGGAGACCTTGTCTCTTGCCCAATCTGCTCATCCAGTGGCCATATGTCTAGACAGGTGTGGCTTCATCTGAATATACTAAACCTTTAACCCGAACCCCAAGTGGAGTGGACAGAATATCTCTGGTTAAATCCCTCGAGCCTAAGCTTTTGCCCCAATGTCTATATGCAAAAGAAACTTGAAAGGGCCCAAAGAGGGCCTTGGGTGCTCCAACTAATAAAATTGATTCTAAAATAAGATCTAAGTTACAATGATCGCAAACTAAATCTGTCAAACCATCTAAATCTCTAGCTGATAAGCAAGCTGAACTAGTCCATACATTAGTCGAGACGATAAATTAATACCCAAACTAAACTCGTTAATCATAAATAAGACACAGCTCTTAAACTCTTTAATATAGATCGTGATCAAGTTGCATAAACAATTCAAGCATACCTCAAACGGAAAGACATGCGCATTATAACTACTAGGTGCATTCTTTATCATCCCTTCTCACCCCAATCCTACCTAAGCTACTAACCCCTCGGCATCCAGCAGTGAAATAGCCAACATCTAGCATTTAGCACATCCTGTTGGTATTAACTTGTCACATTTTTCATTTGATTTCTTATTAAGGTAATATTTCGTGACTTGCAGATGGAGGCATGGAAAGAGGTTCTTGTAGTATGAAAATATCCTGTCCATTTAATATCCTGATAATTGGTACGGAGAATGTGTTTCTTGCACTGTAGTGAGAGCGGATGTATTGGGTAGATAACGAACAACCAAAATCAATTTTTGTTAGAGTCGCGGTGATACCATTAAAGCGTCAACGAATTATAAATAATATAACGAGCCCTATGAAACAGTGAAAATAAGGTAATAAAAATTGTTATGAGAGGAATATAAAAACATTATTAGTTACTACTTAGAGAAATATATTGGCCCTAAATTTAATCACTAGACCAGAGCTGGTAGAATTCGAAATATTATATAGAATTTAAGTGAAGCTTTGATAATAAAGCTCATTCTGTGCCTTGGTAGATTCGCGGTCAATTATACATATTAGTAGTAATATTCAGTCCTCCAATAGCTCTATCCTAGAGGCTTCAGTTAAAATCAATTAGCTCGAATATTGGCATATAAATTCCTATTATTATGTAATAATGGATATAGTTCTACTGTAAACCAATCCACTGAGCGTTTCAGCTGCAATATAAACTATTGCGGAACAATTTTAATATATTTTGCTTAGTTACTCGTGGAACCCAGAATAGACTATTCAATAAATAATTTGATGAGGATCATGTCTTGAAGATCCGAATCGAAAAAGTCCGCCCACTAACTAGGAGCGGCAGAGCAACCTTAAAAGTTTAGGCACTCTTGCCCTTGATACCAACTTTAGCAAACAAATATTGGTACGTGTAGGAAGTTTTTAGATTGAACTCTTTTATATTGGGTAAACAAAATAATCTATTTATATTTTGAAGGGAAAACTTGTTGTTACTTCCTCAAATAAGCTTTGAACTTTGAGATTACTTTTCCATTTATTACAAGTCTCGAATGTGGAAGCACTGTTTCGGCCAAAAAATTCCACTAACAATTTTTTTTTGCCGAACTCGCTTTAAATATCATAAACCACCCAAAAACAAAGTAATATTATATTATACTCATGGGGAAAGCGGGTAGGAGTAACCCTCGGAAGCATGTATATTTCCGTATTTTCATTTGCAAAACAGTTTTAAATTGAAATTTCCTGCTAATTATTTTCACAGATAGAACGCTTTTACTTCCCTATTTTTTTGAGGTAAAAACTCTGCTAATAATTCCCTCTTATTTTTTGTTTAATTTCTAGACGTGTTATTTCACAATCTTTTAGTAAGATTTGAGCCTAGAAATACCAGTTGCCGGTTATCAAATTTCGCTCGAAACCTTTGATAAAATCAACAAGTTTTTTAACAATTTTTTTGTTGACATATTTTGTATTTTATATAGCCCTTCTGGCTACTGACCACAATTTATTTCAATATTGCTTATGTAAAAATAAGCAATTCCAACACAGAAATTTCCCCGGGTTTTACTCTGGAAATTGTTGACACTGGTCTTGTATCATTTTTGTTATTCTGTCTTTGAAATTATTATTATATTTCCGTGTAGTCTTGTTCAGAGTTCAAATCATGACCGCTTTGAACCACAACTTTCTCCACTTCACATATATCTTCATCCTCATCTTCAATAAGTAGTTCAGCTCCTGATCAATCTTCATCAAGGCATTTTGACAATTCTTTATCCCTGAAGTGTTTGCTGACCCTACAATGAAGAAAAGTAAGTTTCTAATTTAATTCACAACTATATTAAACGGTGCGGCCCAAATTGGTGATGCATGAATGCATGTATTCCGATCTCGGAAACTATAGGGAATAGAGGGAAGATTAAATGAGGAAGGTTTTAGAGAATTAGAAGATACATTGAAATCCAGTTTCAAAACTTTTTCTTTCTTTTTCTTTATGTAAAATTTTCAATTTTCATTTATGTTACTATTTTAGCATTCATTGAAAAATAAATATCACTTTTCCATAGCAACTTTTTCCCCTTCAGAATTGGTGCCCTGTCGATAGGGAACGTGAGCTGGGCATAGACCGAACATAAGACTTGCTTGGATTTAGGCGAAAATTGGAAATCAGGGGTTATTGGGGTCGATAAAAGCGAATCTAATGTCAGCAGGAGCCTATCGCAAATAGGCTCCGCAGTAAGAGACGGACGACGTCAAAAAGTGATTTGTTCGAACGAGACCAAAAAAATGCTCGCCTTACGGGTGAGATCTAAAAAGTGATTTCTGCGATTTCTTATCCGAGTCTCCTACTGGCAGTAGGAGCCGACCACAGCTTTTGAAAATGGAACATCGGCGTTTTGCTCTAAATGTTAATTTGAAGAAAAACGGTTCCGAAGGTATTTTTATATTTAGCAGATGGTTTTTTTGGTATATGAAGCCTACCGGAAATCCGACTACTACCGTTTTATTTTAGATGAATTTCGAGCTAGCGGGTTAGTATTCGGTACAATGATAGAGGGAAGCAGCGGGAAACCCCCCAAAAATTTTCAAGTTCATTAGTCTCCTAGGGGCTCCTAAATGGGGACCTTTGATATTCTTCGACAAGGTAGGCTGAAACTAGGGTTAGGGTGTTTTCGACGACGACGAATCTGACTACAGCGGGAACCTACTTACGATAGGTTTCGAGGTAGGAATCTAGGCGAACCTAAATTTTTCGATATAAATTTCAAAACTATCGGTATTTTTGCTACGTCTCCTAAAATATAACCCCAGAATGGCACCTATATCGGTGGAACCTATTTAGAAATAGGCTCCGGCGCAGTTTTTAACCGATAGGCTACGGTATAATTTTTATGATAGATGTACCACCTTCCATGATTCCTGGGGTGCCGGCGCTCGAATCCTATGAGGGTTTTTGGGGTATAAATGAAAAATGCGTGATATTTCACGGATTCTGGCTGAGCGGGAGCTTAGAGCGAAATTCTTGAAGCGGATACCTCCGTGACCAACCGGAAAGGCGACAATATCCTCCATTCCCCCCTCTTCGTTGGGCCAAATTTTTTCGGAAAAATGGGAAAAATTGCAAAAAACTGTTTTTATGCCTCAATGTCTCACTTATTATGAGATTTTTGGAAAAAAATATATTAAGGTCGATTAAACTTCTTGTAATTTAAATAAAAAAATTTCTATAAAATATTTCGTCGGACGTGAAATAACGGAGAAATTTTGAAAAAAAGGTAAAAATTTTGGAAAATATATTTTTTTACCTCCCTGTACGTGATTTTGAAAATTTTATTTTTCTATTAATAACATGTAAATGTATCCCTTTAACCGTTTTCGTAATAAGAACGAATATTTTTTTTTAAAAAAAATTTTCTGGAAAAATAGCCATCGAAATTTGCATTAAATCGGCTATAATTCGAAAACGGTAACGGTTAGAAGCAAATGGGAATAGATAGGTCTCATTGGGTACTTTAACTTTCCGTATTTCGTTCGATCGTACGTTTTGCTTTTTTACAACCATACTTTCAAAATCAGGCAACTAACAGTAATTTTTTTTAAAAATGCCAATAAACAATAAAAATAAAAATCGAAACATTTTTTAAATATTTGGAAAAAATAACCCATAAAAAAGATTGTGTAACTGAGTTTCAATTTGTCATTAAATTCCCTCAAACTTTCCCGTTTAACCTTCTTCCCATTCTGTAATTATCGATATTTGGGGGCGTCATAAAAATGTATTATTTTTCTAGCAAAAAAATTAAGAACTTTTAAATTTGTAACCTAGAAACAAATGTTTTTAAAGTACACCCTTGAAAGTTCTTTTTCCTGACATTTTCGAAGTAGAGAATTTTTCATCAAGAAATTTTCTATCAAACTGTCATCTCAGCTTTTCCTGTCCTCGCTACTTTTTCGGCGCTAGAACGATCCAATGTTATATATTAATTATATTATTATTAATGATATTAATCGGTATAAAAAATTCATTCTTTAAATCATTTATCACCATAAAGGAGGGAGTGCTAATTAACTGTATAAATAGACACTTTAATTAGAGAACTACATTACCATAGATTGGTGGGGGTTTTATTCATAGAGTGTGAATTGAAACATTTATTTTAAGTATTACGTACTTTAACAAGGCAAGATTTATTTTGCATTAAATATGATTAATAAATACAGTGATTTCTAACTACTTTCATGCATTCTTTTCACACATAAAACTAAACAGGTACTGTACATAAGGTTAAATAATATTAAATGTCTAACAAAACTTCTCGATTATTTAATCTACCAAGAACTTCTTTCCTTACTGAATTGAATCAACTTTATTTCAAATAACTGATTTTTTGTTCATACAAAATACCTTGTAGATTACGTCTTCTCCGATTCTCTCGACTTAACTTCACCAGGGATGTAAGACTTCGAACATTTGATTCGAATCTCGAGTACCAGAATGGATTTGTCTACTACAAATTTGCAACCACCATTTTACCTTCTTACATCTTCAATAGGAGAGACGCAACGAGTTGTATTGTCTCGAGAAAATGCTTAACCCAAAGAGTCCCTAATTCAGTGTTGAAAAAAGGTAACACAGAGCATAGCAGATATTTTCTTAATATCTGTGTAAACAAATGAGAAAAACTACTAAATATCTAGGCGTCAGACAGGGCTACGACTAGGTAGATGTCCTTGGCGCCAAGTTCAAGCAGAGCGGCGACTGGACCGTTGCATCACGGGCGAGTGTTTTTAAGGCAAATTGCAAACAGCGGGAAATTGCACGGATGCGGATGCATTTGAGAGAGCAGAAAGATGTTCTTTCTTTATTTGACATATTGTTGTTTACACAACCTTGACGGAGACAAAGATATATAACGTTTTCTTTCACTAAAAGCGACAACTTGCTTTCCAGCGATTGTTGCTTATAATGGAATCTATTCTACCGACAATCCAGGTTCGGACCAAGGGGTAATTGAAATACAATGTTTTAAATGCACACATTTCTGTTGACTTGGGGTGAAGTAAATCTACTTGGAGTTTAATTATGGCTCATTCATATTACGGGCATATAGGGTGTTATCACCATCTATAAGGTGAAAAACGATAAAGTAATACACATGTTGGAGTGTTTCCCCTACAACATCCTTTCCATTCTGTAACTACCGAGATAGTAATATTTGGAAGCATCACAAAAATGTATTACTTTTCAAGGAAAGAAAATAAGAACTTTAATGTTTTTGGTCTAGAAATCTATGTTTTTACACTACACCCTGAAAAGTTCTTTTTCCAGACATTTTCGAAGTAGAGAATTTTTCACCCAGAAATTTTCTCTCGAACTGCCATCTCAGCGCTAAGACCATCCAAAGTTACATATTAAATTTATTATTATTTGTAATATTAAATATTATATTTGGTAATATATAAATATGCTTCTGTGTTTACCGATTACTGACACCAAATATCATTTAAGGATCTGCTAATACCCCACAAGCCAACACTTAAGGCCAAAAAGTCGCAATGCGTTATTCTATTAATATCATAACAAACGGCTTTTGAGGCCATTTATATCATTGTAAATAAACAAGCTTATTTAAATACTCTTTCTAAGCGCACATTCGAGGAAACTATTATTCCTCATCCAAAGCTTTCAGTTCCAAACTTATTTCTAAAAATAATTTCGCCAGAAGTTCCGGATTAGCTTTACATTTGTTAAACCCCGGATTGTGCCTGTGATTTTGCGTCTCGTTGACGGCTAACATTTTAATAAAAGAGAAATAATGAAAACCCAAATGAGAAAAGTTTTTAAGTAAATAGGTCTGTAAATGCATGCTTTTAAATAACAAGAAGGTTTGAGATAATGCATATTTTTGGATGCGCGTATTGTCACCGTATATTACGCAGCTGCGACTATGTTTGACTTGCCTAGGGCATTTGATACCGCCCCAACTGTCTGAAGGTGTTGAAGTCTCTCCGATGAAAAGAAAGACCTGAATGCAGAGAGATCCGCTTCAACCTCCGCTGAACCAATACCGTAGGCGTCGTGGAAGCGATAATACAACTTACTTAAAACGTCTACGTTACTAGGAAGTTCCTCTGAAGCTAGTGTTGGCGTGCCCTTCAAAACACACATTGGATGGTTGGTCATGGAGATAGACAAGGAATAGCAGAAGAGCTTTTAATCCGAATCTTGCGACAGCCGCACTATAGGTGGGGGTTATCGAGTCCATATCCAGCCCACCATATCTCGTCGCACTTTTCTCCACAACAACCTCCAAATTCTCAAGCGCAAGAGACTTACAGGCAGCCAAAGCAACAACACAGAGCCAACCCCAACACACCTCACCCCCTCAGGTATATGTACAGATGTTGAGTCAGAGCGTGGTGATATGCTTCGGCCGTCCAAAGTGCTTCGTACAAAATGTTGATAGCTAATGGTCGAAGTACTTAATTCAGGCGGCGATACCATTAAAGACGTTAAAGATGAATCGGCAGTGACTATTTCAGTACCAGGCGGCCCCATACTTATGCCCCTAAGCTGCTTTAGGTGACTTTTTCTCTGCACACCAACCTTGAAATCGGAGTGTGAACAGTCCTTATTCTTCAGCCTTGAAAAGTATCGGATAAAGTTAGTAGTTCCAAGTTTTTCTTTGGCATAGTATGCAAGCTGGTTTGCTGCATAAGGAGGTGGGATTTTGAACACTACCATATAATGCCAGTCTTCTTTTGTCGAGGATATGTGAGGTGTGGGAGCAATGACTTTAGGAGAAGTAATAACCACTATTTCATGGTTATCTGTATGGTCGGTCTGAGTCGAAATCGACTTTTTTACTATTGATGGGTTACTCCTAATAATTGGCTTATCTTTGGCAGCCAAATTTTCTATCGTGAGGGCCATTTGATTTACACTTGTTCGCATATCGCCCTTTTCCTTTAATCAGTCGTGAATCTGGATTTTAACAGACTCATCATGATTGTTCATAAAAATAGATGACAGATTGAATATATTTTGATTCATTTCCTTGATCGAATGGAATAAAGTTTCTTGTCTATTTTAAGAGAATCTGGTATGGAGGCTGTGAATGTTATCTATTTTTTTGTATAAAATTATTCGTTTGGGGTCATGGTTACTCAAAGTGTCGTAAATTTTAGAAATGATTGGAAGAAGGTCATTGTTCTTCTTTAGACAGGTTCCCAGAGCTTTGATAGTTTCCAGGGAGATCTGCGATTCCTGTAGCTGTGATACTTTGTCGTGAAGATATTTTAAGGTACGAGAGTCACAAAAACTGCAGAAAATCTAATATTGTGGTACTTTTGTTCTTAGAGTGTTACGGGTGGAAATTCTTCTATTTATAAAAGTCATTTTAGGAAAGAATATCATTTGGTTAGTAATCTCTATTGTCTTTTTTTCGATAAGGTCGAACCTGTCTAGTATTCTGACAGCAGTAATCCAATTGTCATTTAAGAATTTTAGTTGAATGATTACAGATGTTTTTTTTTTCTGCTTATTAATCTAGTAGGATGAGGGAAATCAGAAGAAACGGTTGTTGTGGATTCTGTGAGGCTTTTGTTTTGACATTAGCCGAAGAAAATTCTCTGGGTAAGAGGTAGCTCCCGAGTAGTTTTCCATGTTCAGATGAAATAGGCTGGAAGCCGTTTGAGGCTCTCGAGAGAGGGTTAGTTTGTGGAAGAAGGAATTTCTACCAACCGCCGTTATGGCAATAAGCCCATTTATTTCTTCAAGATACCCAGGAAGGTTTTGGTGGACCCCAGTTATGGGTAAGCTGTTTTAAGTTGTTTTGAATGTAGAATTTTAATTAGATTATTCAGGCCGAGTTTTGGCATTTCCGTTATTTTCATGTAAGGTTGCTGTTATGGATTAATTTCCATTTAAGGGTTCTAGTAGCCGGATTATAGTAGCGGAGTTCTAGCTGCGGAGTTCTAGCTGCGGATTATGGACGTGGAATTCTGGTTACAGAGTCCTAGTTGCAGGGTTCTAGTTGCGGAATCCCTGTAGAGAAGAAAGAACCACATTTTACTTGGAACCTGACGAAATTAGGCTACTCATTAGTGTTGGATTTACAGAGAAATATGATTGTCAATTTATGGACATAATTTTACAGGAGGTCGCTTACCAAGATAAGTTTTTATTTTTAATCCACATTAACGTTTATCTGACAATGTTGTGCCAGAATTTTTAACTACGGCGGCGGCGTAGAGACTTCTAAATTTAAACAAAGTTTAGTACTCAAACAGTATTTTTAACAGCTTTTATATTTACTTTAGAATATATTAACAATTATCTCAATTCACTAGAGTATATATAATACCTTTTGTGAAGTGTAGCTACGCCGGCATAGTTCCATTACTTTTTCCTTTCGGGTACTAGATTTATGGATAATCTTTAGTGCATTATATAACCGAGGAAGTTTATACATTCTAATTTTTCCTTTATTTTGGCATTGATATTAAAACGTAACGTAGCATTTTGAGGGATACGGTTTCTGTTTGAAATTTGCAACTCGGACTTATGGAAAGGCTATTCCAACCAAGTTGAATTAACTTAGAATAGTTTATGTGATAAAATCCGGTAATTTTTATCACCGTCTAGGTTGCAGATTACAGCAGAGCGTTACGGGGAAGTGAATTTTCTAAATTTTATTACGTTTTACTTGACACCTTTCAAAATTTTAAATTAGACTGTCAAGTTGACAAGAGGGTGTGTCTAGTTAGACAGTAATTACAAATAAGGAATTCTCTTATAAGGCTAGAGGAGCTTGCTCTTATTTTTACTCCGGAATAAAAGTATTGGCCTCACTCTTCTGTTATTATTTTGTGTGAATTTGAGGATCTAGATCTTGAGTGGTAACTGTGCAGGTAGCGTAGACTACGACAGGTAATTATTTACTTAATTTGATGTTTGAGATTGTACTCCAATTTTCTATTTCCAAGTTTTTTTTACTGTGTCCGTATAAACGACGATAGGGCTTAGCCAACAAAAGTAAACTTGGTGGCGTCCAACCCAGACTTGGACTTTAACCTATTTTGACTTAATTCCATATCTAGGTACATCATTTTGGAACTTGTTAGTGGAAAAAGATAAATATCGATCAACCCTGAGCCGAGCTAGCCTAGGTGTTTGTTTGCAGGCGGTGCTGGTAGAACTATAACGAAGACTGGTGTTGACCGAATTTCAAATTACATATCTGATTATAGTGTATTTATTTGGTAATTCTTAATTTGATAGCAATTTGTCGTTCGGCGCCATCTGCTGGGTATTTTTATCTTTAAATTGAATAACAACAACTTGTCCAATTTTAAATCAGAATTTAGCAGTAGTTCTAACTAGATTACAAGCAGTAAAGAGAGTTATAATTTGGGTTTTATAACAAGAGCACTTTTGTTGTTGCCTTATCCAGCCCACTATATCGAAGCTTATATTTATCCTTTTCTGCGACGATTCTCTGGCAGGTATCACATTTAAACTAAGCCATTTCAATATTAGTGTCCAATGATGTTAGATAAAAGTCAATGGCAGCTGAAGTCGAGTTTGTCTAAACAGGAACCAATAACACACACAACAGAAACTATAGATTAACCAGGAAGCACACGAACAGCGAAAGTTGAAGTTCAATAATTTTAAATAAAGGTCAATAGCAGCCAAACAAGGTCAACAGGAAAGCGTAAACAAGCACGTCGACACGATATCAGAACAAAACAGAATATCAAAACAAACATTCAATACCGGCTGAGCCAACGAACAGAAACACGACCGTCTCGTACGACTGCTGCTTCGACACTTTGACAGAGTCTGCTTTGAAATGATCTTGTTTAGAACTTTGATATATTAAGCGTAGTTTCGACTTTACTATTTAGGTGGGTACTCCTCAAGCCTGGGCACATGTATACCACGAAACTCGGGGTTGAGCTGAAGTTGCATGTTAGGACCCCCAAACCCTAGACGCATTTGTGCTGCAAAGAACTGGTTTTGAGTGAGAAACAAAGTTTGCTGAACTGATGGTTCACTTGCATATTTATATAATAAGATTTGCTGGTCGTTTCATGTTTACGGTTTATTATGGCGTTGTTTATAATTTGCCTTGAATATTTACATGATAGTTTTCAAGTTCAAGTTCAAACTTAGGACAGAGTGATATTTACTTAGTAGTTTATGCGTTTTAGTAGTTCACATATCATAGCCCTTCCAGCAATTTTTATTTCATTTTCTTAAAGCAAAGCGGCTTGCCAAATAAATTAAAAGGAAAAAGTGCTAAAAGTTGAAACTTGGATAATGTTTGCAGCAATTCTCAGATGAAATAAATTAGTTTCCCAAGTTTGGGCGTCTTAAGATAAAGAGTAAATATACTTATTATTTTTTGTTATTGTAATAATATATTTATTTATGCAAGCAACTTTTGCAACAAAGCCATATTAATAAGTTGCTTCAACTATTTAAAGTATTAGAGTTTCCCAAACTCAAACTAACTTAATATGCAGATTTTAATGTGACTTATATACAAATACATATTTAAGTCGAATATCAATTGAACGACCCAACACCGAGCCCACGACATTACTAATAGGTCCTGAGCACAAGCAACTCCTTCAAACTGTCAATTGCATCACGAAATCTACGAAAATGTTCAATAGGTTTCTGTGAACTGGATTATCAACAAAGTTTCGTAATTATTATCTTTGCAAACTTCATTTTGTCGCTTGCTTGTTTTATCCGGTGTTGTTTTGAGACGGCTTACATCATTAGAGTTCCAGCTGGAGTGCTTCTGTTTGATTCTAAATTGCGCTTGGATTGATAGCTGCAATAATAAAGTTCGGACGAATTAAAACTCTCAAATAACATATAAAAAAGTTTCAGAATTGAAGAGAAATAATGATCAAACCATTAAAGGGTTTTGACGAGATATAGTACTTAGGATTAGCTTTAGCTTCAGTGGAGTAATAGTGCGCATATTTTATAGAATATTAGCCTGGGCTAGATGTTCTAAAATAAAGTAAAACGGGCATCAGTGTTGTCATCAGCGAAATAAGCATTTTTATACAAAGCAATGACGCTAATATAACTTTTAGAAAATAAGGAATTTTCATTAAAGAACGAGAAGAAAATCTCTTGAAAGAAAATATTTGAACAAATAGTGCAAAAATATTCATAATTTTCTCAACTATGAAATGAAAGCTGAAATATTAAATGGAAAGTAATATTATGCTACTTTCTATTCTCATGCCAAATAGTAGGAATAATAAGAGCGCACCATCAGAAGGAGCGAATAATATTATAACGAAGTAGGAAATGAACGTCTATTTAATCTCGGTCTAGATGATAGTTTTCAGATTTGTGATTCCGCTACTTTGTCGGAAAATATTTTTTTTATAGACGTGAATTTACGTCAAAAACTGTAATGTAGACGTTGGTATAACATAGAAATTAAGAATTAAAATGGAAAATGAGTAACTAGGAAGTAAGGTTACAATAATTGTAAATGCAAGTCTTAATGATAAGTACCTTACTGGGAGAAAATCATGGTGAAAATATATTGGAGTCGGAGTAAAAGAGATATTGAGTAGTAAATTGGAAATAAGTAACTAGTAACTAGTTATGGTTGTAAATGCAAGTGTTAATGAAAAGTCCTACTGGGAAAATCGTATGGGTGAAACACAAAGACGTGGACATAAGGCATAATGGAAGCCATATAAAACTATTATTAAAGGTACATACAGTAATAAAAACTAGATGAAAGCAGCTCAAACATAAGAAGAAACAAGAAACTATGGGAATACATCAAATTTAACCAAGGGAAAAAGTAAACTAAGAAGAAAATTAAAAATAAGTAAGAAAAAACCTTAACTAAGTAATTAAGAAGCAATCAGAAACTAAGAAGAAATCAGAAACTAAGCAACGAAGTCTAGGGAATTAGGGAATATAAAAAGTAAAAAATAGAGCACACAGAAATATGTTAGGAAGACGGAAATAGAATTTGGAACGCGAATGTTGATGACAACTATTTGAGATAATAGAGAAAATCATAATACAAACATGTAGGCGTCCAAAGTTATATGAGAAATAGAAGATTGATATAGAGAATGATGGAGGTACAAATAACTAGAAAAAGCTATAATTTTAATTGCAGTGTTAACGCTAGTACCTTACTGGGAAAGTCATAGAAAAAAACACGTACGCATTAAAATAAAAGAGAAAGAGTAAAATAGAGATATAAGAAACAAAAGGAGAAACTGAGATACGAGTAACTAAGAAAAAGAGTTATAATTTTAAATACAAGTGTTTAACGATAGTACCTTACTGAGAAAGTCACATAAAAAACACTTAGGCACTTAATTAATAGAGAAATTAAAGAGTAAATTGAGATAAGGAAGTAAAATAAGGAACCTTAAAGTATAGAAACATAGAAATAACAGAACAAATAACATATACGTTGAAAGAAGAAAACTTAGACCAAGTAAATATATATAAGAATAAACCAACATAAAGATAGAATAAGGAATCGTGGGTTGAATAAGGAAACATAGATTAAAGAAAGACAGATTAACGAATCATAGAGATATCATATTTATAGAAAACACACGTTAAAGCATAGCATTCTAGATATACATCCAAATGCAACCCGACAGCCATCAGCATCTATCTCGCAAGTATCTCCTATTCAAAATATAAGACATAAGCAAAACAAAACCATTAAAAATTGATGCCTACTAAACAGCTTATTTGAGTTATTTTATAGATTATTAGTCAATCATTATCCTTCTTAGATAATGACCATACTCTAGGAAGGATACTAATTAAAAATACTAATATCCCTTTCAAGTCATTATTAAAGACAATATAATTGATGTCAGTCAAAAAGTGTAAATAACTCACATAATTTTTAATATCCGATGTTATTCATAGCAATCTCGGCAATGTTTACTTTTATTGTGATCAATAAATCGATATTTTATAATCAAAACCAGTCAACAATCATTTTAAAAACCGGGCCGGATATACGTACTAAGCAAAGTTATTAATTGCAACAGTAACGATCCGACAAACAAGGTCAAGATAAGGCGAATACCAGGAAACATTAGACTACCATGAAGTGGGACATCTCAAGAACGCTAAGGAGTTAATTTTATGGTTAAAGTATATCAAACAAATTTTTTCACGTATTTTTAAAACATAGCTGTAGGATAAACTTATAATGAATCAATATTTCAATAACAATTAATATTTTTATTTGTTAAAACATAATTGCCCATTTTTCGGATAACAATAATATGAAAATACGGATATATTACTATAGTATAAAATAATGTTTTCAAATTTTCAACATAGCCGTGAAACAACCATATAATTATTTAGTATATACTGTCTGATTCAATGATACTTTGAACCAGAATTACCGACTGATAACGACAAAATGACAAATGTTTTCACATAATAAAAATTTGTATATTTTCTATAAGTCAGTAATTAAAGATTTAAGAGAAAACATATATACGCATATTCATATTAACGAATAATATGCTGGAAATTATTAAAAAACCGAGCCTAAGAAAGAAATTATTATAAGAAGTGGTTGTCAAGATTGATTACTCATGTTTTGTTTATTTTTTTTTATGTATATGGAGCACTATTCAATGGTGGTCTACAATTCGGTCAGATGGAGCCCTTATACAAACAGCAGCCAAATGGAGACACACAACAAAAATTCTGGATTGAGTAGGGATGGAGATGGGTGACGATCATTGGCCGAAATCCAGGACCGAACTAAACCATAGCCACTACCAAGATTAAAGTGCTCAAAATATAACTTAAACCTAATTATGTACTGAACGACATGACTATTCGAATATTGAGTTTTACGCATACTCATCGAAAATGAGTTTTTGCTCGTATCTGCTGTAACAGAGTTTTTTTTTACAGTCGCTAACAAATTCATTCATTCATTCATTAGGGAGATTCATCTCTTTTTGAAACCTTCTACCGTAAAAGATGTTTTTGCATTTGGGGGCCAATGCAAGAAGGAGCAGGGCATGTGTAAACTGGCAATCCTATTCACAAAAAGAACACTCGGTCTAAAGTTTGAACTTGATACTTTGATCTCGAAAGATAATAATTAATATACATATTATCTAAACATGTCTTAAAAACAATCAGTAAACTTTCAACAAATTGTAGTAAGAAAGAGCGAGCGAACCGAGTAAACGACAACCTGATCATCCAGTTCATAGTACTCAACGGCAAACGTTTACTGGTAACAAGTTCAAACCCTCCAGTCTTGGTCCAAGTAGTACCTCAATGGCAAACGCTTATTGGCATCAAGTTCACACCTCCCTAAGTTACGTGAGTGAAAAAGTAAACAAAGTCAAAGTAAAGTGAACCTAAATTAAAGTAAAACCGAATTAAGCATACCAATATAAATTTAACATAAACTAAAAGTACTCTCAAGGAAACCTCAAATTGCCTCAGAGGAGTCAAATAGGTCGTGTCCAGTCAGTCTTCAACGAATAGTCATACGCTTCACGCTCTCCTGGTAAATTATATTTAAACAGGCTTATCAACACAGGTGCATACCTCAATTATTATTTATGCTAAACCTGAGCATCAATATACGTGCAATATAGCAAGTTATTGTTCTATTCATCATCATCTGAGCTACGCAACCTGAAAGAGCAAAGAGGATCACCACAAGTAAATATACTCTACGACACGAATCCCCTTTGACAATGTATTTTTTATATACATGGTATAGTTTTCTACTCCTCTAAAGGACCATGCCAATTATCTCGTGCTAATATATCGTGATTTTTTGGTTGATATCAGAATTTTATTGATAATTGGGACTTATTAATTATAGCCTTATGTGAATGGCAAGTTAATATATATCAATCAGTTAACATGCCAAAATCATGAGTCAGTCATTCTTATTTTCACCCATGACCTTTATAATAAAATTGATTCAATTTAATAAACTTGTTATTAGTTTACTTTGGAAAGTCTCTTGCGACGTTTGACGAGGTGCGGTTCCGGATATTTTATGATCGATGTGAATAAATCCATTAGACATAATACGCTTTACAATATAATTCAGAAAATAAATATGGTTGTAACAAACTTAATATAAATTATATAATAACAGCTGTATGGGCAAGATATCATTAGTAATTTCATATTATAAATGTATGCAAAAATACTACTAGCTGTTGACGATTTTCTAAACATCTAAATATCTGGAAATGTTATGTTTTGCTTTTGTCATCAATCCATTCACTGGATTGATTTAACATTATCCAGGGGCATGTAAAAGGAAAGTGTGATACCTATTGTGCTTAAAGCTCTTTCAATGATGCAAATTATGTGTGGAAGCCTCGATATATATATACTTTATATACACGATGATACAGAGATGAAGAAAACTTGAAACGTGTTATGAGTACTATTTTTAATGTGACAGCTTCATAAGGACATCTCCAAGATACTGATTAACTTAGATTTAATTAATTAAATTAATTTAATCTTAGATTCAGTAGCTTCGAACGCTTATGACCAAAGAAACGTTTCTCAGTATGATGTAGAGCGAAACAGGTGTGAAAAAAGAGAATAACTCGCTGGCCTTCAGTTTATACCCTTTTCTCACATTAAAATAAACCGATATTTTGAACCTTTGCCCAATATCTCAAAATCAGTTTAGGGTTTTTGTTTTGGCTAATGCTCTGCTGCGACGGCTTGTTCCGGACCCTTAGTTCATTCCAGAGTGAACCACACAAACCAAACCAGGTGGACGAACCTCAGACGTCCAGCAAGTCTAGCTGGTTAACTGGACTATCCGATTACGCCGGGTAAGTGGACTACAAAGTTCCAACTATTCGAACCGGATGGAAGAACTACATCATCCCAGCCAGGTGGGTGGACTACAAAGTTCCCGCCGGGTGGGAGGACCCTAGGAATGGAAACATTCCCTAGTAACGAGTCACAATAATATGTGAATCGATTGCTATTAAATACAATCCTTACGAAAGAATCAAATTTTTAAAATTACTTATTAAAAAGGAAAAATCCTATTTTCACTCAAATTCAAAATGAAACCGAGGTTATATGAGAACAGAAAATACATGAGAAAAGAACATACGTATAATATATTAGAGCAATCGAAGTACTAAAACTATAACTTAAAATTAAATATGCAGAAAACTAAAAAAGGTCAGTTCGCCCAAAGGAAGCCGACCTCATCCGTTAAAAATAATATTACAGCATTTAGAAACAGGAGGAAAAAAGCAGTCCATGAATTTGGACCGAGTTAGGCACCGCAAAATAATCGCATATAATCGTTAAATACAGTAAATGACAGCGATAGCACGGAAAAAGAAGATAAATAAAAGTAATTAAATAGATTGTACATAGTCTGGTACAGTGCAACACTTGCACCATATCGATAAACGAACAACAATGTTATCTGGATGAAGAAAAAGTCATAAAATTGGTTGTTACGAAACGTACTAAACCTGGTACTAGATAAAATTCAAACCGTATTGTTAAAAGAGTACAGTATGGTCCACATAATGAGCCAAAATGCGCTGAAATATATTTTAATGAAAAATCGTACTAAACAAGTTTGACAAATAAGTGGTCTGAACGACCTTTCGTTATTAATATCAAATAGATAGCATATATCCTCCTTTATTTTAATAATTCAAGGGAAAAGGTTCAATAAAGTAAACAACAACAAACGAAAATAAGACGTAAATTGCATTCAGTAACGCAATCTTATGGCTTTCCTTAGTAACGAAAATTAATAGTAAACAAAACTGCATTACCTAACAATTGACAACCGAATTTCCCGGTTTAGTGTCTAATTAACACCAGAAGTTAATTGCACGATTAATTAATAAATTAAAGATAAAAATAACAATTCCCCATTGCATCAATTCTAACTTCGGTAACAGAATAAATGTCCATGAAATTAGCGGTTTTGGCCTTAGTTGCATCTTATTGCTGCTACAATAGATACCTTTGATAAGGTAACGTAATCCGATGGTTAAGTTTTATAACCGCTGCTAATTCGCTTCAGAAAGGTTAAATAAATTACATTACTTAATTGGCGAAAACCTACATTACATTTCGTCGGTAATGAAATAAAAACGATTAATTAGGCCAATCGCAAGACCCAGTGAATAAATGAAAATTACTATTCCATTCAAATATAAAAGCCCAAAAGCCTTGATCAATCTCTAATTAATATGACGTCACGCCGATCAATTTAGCAATTTTTAGCAAGTAGAGTCCAATATGAATGAAAACGATTAATTGGATCTATCGCGAAACCCAGCAAGTAAATAATAAACTATGCCATCCGAAGATAAAAGTCTATAAGCCTTAGTTAATCTCTAATTAATATAACGTCACGCCAATCAATTAAGCTAATTAAATCGAGTCCGATATGAATGAAAACGGTTAATTTAATAATTATTATATAATAAACTAGGTCATTCAAATATAAAAGCCTATAAGCCTTAATTAATTTCGAATTAGTATGACGTCACGCCGACCAATTAAGCTACTAAATCAAGTCCGATATAAATAAAAAGCGAAATAATGCACAAATGCAATTAATAAAGTCACGAGAAACGCAGAACATATGCAATTGATACAGAAAACTTACCTCCTAACAAGAGGGCAGAACGACGCTACACAAAACGCCAAACACCACAATGGCTTCCGACACCAGACAAAGCAAATTCTGAAATCCTCGCCTGGCGAGTTTTTCCCGCATCTAGAACAGTAAAACTAACGAAAACAAATCGAAATGGCTGATACGGAAGTTTCTACGTTGTTTGTTCATAAAATCCAACTAGGATGCCTGGGCTTAAACCAGATTTAAATGAATCGACAAGCCAACAGGAAAGCTTGACTAGAAAGAGCCGTACCTTGCGGAACAAAACGAGGCGTCGTCGCGCGCTTAGCAAGCTAAATCAGCGCGCAGGAATTTACTTCGCGACATTACTCGGTGCACCAATAAAACGGATCCCTCAAGATCACGCGAGAAAGATATAAAATCGAATTAAATATCGGATTTAAATTTCGTACTACGAGCGGAAGCCGAAACAGTACCAGGGGCATCCTAAAAATTCACTAACAGGTTACCGTTAGTGACCAAAACGGAATGTCACAATGTTAATCAATTGTATTTATTTAAAACTCATAATTTAACTTCAAGATAAAAAAATAGCAATCAGGCCATTCAATATGGCCTGTTTTTATATTTTAATTATACTAAATATGATAAGGGGTAATTTTGAGTTGTTCTAGCTCCATAAAGGTTCGAAAAAACCACGACAAGAGTTTGATACGGAATTTCTAGGAAAACAACTCTCTAAATACTACATCGATTTCAGTGTAAAAACATGTTTTTATTTTTTTCCTCTAAAAGCATTTTTTAGAGAAACCCATTGCAACCGGCATGGCAGAGTAATTCAGTAATCTCATTTACATTTACTTTCCTACAAAGTCGAATTCATTTTTAACATGTTGCTTTTTATCTGTCTAAATATCTTTCTCGATTTAGGAGATATATATTTATGAAATAAAAAAACAGATTAGCATTTATCTTCTTAAAAAAAATAAATCGATTTTGGGTAATCCTAAAAATGTTCAAAATATTTTGCATGATTGATCCCTCGAACCACATCAGGTACGGCCTACTTGGATAATGTTAGTCCTCTCAGAGCAGTATTTATCGTCTTAAAAAAAATAAATCGATTTTGGGTAATTCTAGAATTTTTCAAATTATTTTGCATGATTGATCCCTCGAACCACATCAAGTACGGCCGACTTGGATAATATCATCCCTCTCAGAGCACTATTTATCATCTCAAAAAATTTAAATCGAATGTGAGTAATTATAGAATTTTTCTGCATGGTTGATCCCTTAAACCACATCAGGTACGGCCGACTTGAATAATGTCGGCCCTCTCAGAGCAGTATTGATCATCTTAAAAAAATTAAATCGATTTTGGGTAATTCTAGAAATATTCAAATTATTTTGCATGATTGATCCCTTAAATCACATCAGGTACAGCTGACTTGCACAATGTCAGACCTCTAAGAGCAGTATTTGTCATCTTAAAAAAATTAAATCGATATTACACCTTTTGCAACATACACCATACTTTACCTTTTATGCAAACAATAATATCTATCAATTCGAGCATTCAACGTGTTTAGTGAGCAAATTTCGAATACATTTCTGATTTTATAATGAATCCGAAGATTCAGCTAGAGTCATTCATTGCCATTCCTAATGTTGGTTATTCAGATAGGGAAGTAGCAGATAATAATATCAAAATCTAGCGTGGAAAGCACGATTTAGAAAAACTTAAAGCTATAGTAGGAGGCCTGGATCTGGAAGAAATCGTTGTACTTCTGTCGTTGGTGATCAATTAATCAGAGCTGATACCACTTCAGTAGAAAAAATGAGCTTCCAAATTCTACAAGTTGGTGTTAATGAGATAACTGCCAGAATGAGACCTAGGAAAAGACAGGCAACTGGACCTGAGTTAAACATTAACTGGAACCTGCATGCCTAGAGACAAGTTCTGTTTTTAGACAAATTCAGACTTTGCCTGAGGTCTTCTAACGAACGGAAAAGGGTCTGGAATTGATAAGAGGGGAGATTCAGGCATTGCAATTCTCGCGAAAAGGGCAGCTTTGATGGCGTATCCTTTACCATGTGGGGCGGCATTCCTTTCACGGTCGAGTAGAACAAGTTTTTTACTGACAGAGGAACTTTAGCTGCTCAAACGTATATAAATAGAGATCAGGAAGAATTTGTTTTGTTGGCTATCGATTTGTTTTTATGCTTGACAATGCCCGTCCGCATAAAGCAAGAATAGTTGAGCAATATTTTAAAGAAGTGGGAATAAATGTTATGAAACAGAGCATGTATGGTAGACGAGTGAGAAGATGCCGAGGATTATTTTATCCTTCAACAGCTGCGAAACGTTCTGGAAGGAGAATGGTATAACATTCCACAAGAGGCGATCCAAAATATGATTAGATGAAAGAATCGATGATTAGAGGTTAAAATTAAAGACTTTTGACCGTAGAGTACTTTTTTATAAATTCATATGTCTTAAACTAAGAAAGATAGGACGAATAGAAATGCAAAATGTTGAAAATAAATCAGACTTTGTGGAAAAGCATATTTAATTGTGTTGAGATTACTTAAGTACTCTACAGGCAAAAGCAATTTTTTATATACATTTCGATACGTAAACTGGTTTTCTCCAAAACGGAATAAAATTGATTAAAACCGAAACATTATTCTGTATATTGATAAAAAAACCATTTAAACCGGACAATGGAAAAGAGTTTTCAAATATGAAATTTGTGTGTCCCGATTTTGTTGTCAATGACTATATGTACTCTTCCATTTCAATTTAATGTTTCGGTCTCTCTCATAATTCCAATGATTAAGTTGGTAATTGGAAAACTATTGGACTAGCAGTTTGTGAACTCTTGTTATGTGCTGTTTAATCCAAAGTTTGTGATTCAACTCTCTAAAGGGCGATGTATCAGTGCTCCGTTATCTTTGAATGCACTTTAATAGCCTCCAGAAGCAATTTGTTAACATATGTTGCAAGAATATGCTTGCCCACAGCCGGCAAACTTAGAACACTAAATATGTCGTAAATGATGTGCGGCGAGGGACATGCTTTAATATAAACTCGGCTTTATTTTCTGAAAATAAATCAAATTGAATTAGCATGTGATTTGTTTCGTTTAATCATTTTATTTTGAATGACGACTTAGGTGCGCTGTTGACATTGATATTTTATGGGAATATTGCACTACCTTGAAGAAATAAATAAATGTGCAACTTGCAATTCTCATTGTATTTTTTATCAAAAAAATAAATATTTTTTGATAAAAAGCAGGAAGAAATGCTACCATTTAATGCGTTAAAGTTTATTTCCTCCATTACTAAAATAGACAAATCAATTAGGGAAAATACTGATTTTTTGGAGCTTTTGTTGTGATCTAGTTGGACTCGAAATAATTTATCAACTCGATATTTCATCTGAAAAAATACCGAAACACCCTGCGGTTCTCAAGAACATTTTCTGCAAACTTTGTTAATAATGCAGCTTCTTGT
Source organism: Pissodes strobi (assembly GCA_016904865.1). Lineage (NCBI taxonomy): Eukaryota > Metazoa > Arthropoda > Insecta > Coleoptera > Curculionidae > Pissodes > Pissodes strobi. The sequence continues at coordinate 132,554 of MU185546.1, forward strand.
CAAGATTGTTTAGGTGGATTATACGCGGTCTTTGTTAAGTGCATTTTCTGTCGAGGCTTTGCAAAGTCTTAATTTCAAGATGTAATTTATGGCTGGTTCTTTATGCTAGTAGACTGTTTTTATGGAAACCGATATCTAGCTAAAAATGTATATTTGTTGGTTTGAAAAAGCTTTTAAATTTAATTCAATAATCAAGAAAATCAGGGCACTTTGCTCTCGAATCACTATATGCATCTAAATAAAACTCCTTTGGACGAAAAATAGGCTTCTTTTGTACCACCGACGAACAAATTAAATTAATTAATTAGGTGCTTTGATAAGTACCTGATGCCTGAGTTGGTTAAATGTAGTAAATATTCTCAAGATGTGCAAGAGTGCATGGAAGTAACCAAACTAACTGGTTGCTCATCAATATTAATTGCGCGAATATCCAATATGAAACCTCCTTAACATTTATTTACTTTTATATGATTACGTATGCAAGAAGAAATTTGAAATTTGGCACGTTATTAGGCTCGGGTGACAACTGAGGGTTATTGGTTTTTGTCAATCGAATCTTCCATTTCTAAGTTATTACGTCACATGGGCGATATTTCAATATTTTGCCTTGAGCCACGATATCTGCCGAATAAATTCTGATAAAATTTTTGGGCACGTTCCTTTTGACGGTCTTCAAACTCTATTACATTGAATCAGAAAATAGAGAGTATTTTCCTAGACCTATCCTATTTTTGATAAAGAAGTCATCGATCGAAAAAACCGAGACAAAAGTTCGATAAGGAATTTCTGGGCAAAACAGTCTAAGTGTTTCTCTGTTTTGAAAATGCTGCGAAAATCAACTTTTAAGGAAAAATGTAAAAACATCGATTTATGGGTCAAAAAAATGAAGATTTCAATTTTTTGAGAAAAATAATCCTTGTATAGAAAAGCTGATCCCTTGACGAGAATCTGCGCCAAAAATCGTGCACGAGGACACTTTAAAGAAACTGATGATGCTATATCAAGTGAGCTACAAGTAGTAACTGAGATAAAGATGCCATTTGCATAATATACATAGGGGTCATCTTTGACCCTAAATTAACAGGAAATCAATACTTACAAAAAAACTACATGAAAACATAGTAGCTTTCAATCTGTGCAGAAAAATAGGGGGATGTAACTAATAATAACCACATGGCACACATGGCCTTATGCCAGAGTTATTAGGCGCATGATAACAGTTGGTGGTTTGGTGGTCATGCTGTGCCATAAGGATCACTCCAACAGCCTCATGCAGAAGATGGGGTTGAATAAATGACTTTAAATGGCTTTTTGAAGAGTAGACTTATTACGGCTTCTTGTCATAATAATATTTAGTTCTGGCATTTTGATGCATACATCCATTCTTAACATATCAATTGTAATTTATTTTAGGAATATGCGCACTTAACGTTTCTCATGCGCCTAGTATTTAACAATTATCAATAGCTAGATATACGGTATCAATTGGGATAGTTCGCAATTCTAATAACGCTAAATATACCTTAGAATAAGTGAAATTACATATTTGGATCATTTTTGGTAGGATCAGCTTTTCTCTCATCCAATCCTACTGACTGCGCCATGTTTACGTGAAAGTTGTAAAGAGACTGCATCATTGAGTTGTACTTAAAAAAATCTTATTGCTATGAACTTTCCTATCAGTACTAATTGGAATAAGGATGCCATTTGTATAAGAGGACTTAGGGGTCATCTTTGACTCTAAGCTAACAGGAGATCAATACTTACAAAACACTACATAAAAAGCATAGTTGTTTTTAATCTGTGCAGAAAAATTGGGGGATGTAACTAAAACTAACCACATGGCTTTATGCCAGAGTTATTAGGCCTATGATAACAGTTAGTGGTTTGGTGGCCAGGCTGTGCCATGAGGACCACTCCAGCTTCATGCAGAAGATGGGATTGACTGTTATTATCCTAAATATTTCAATTGCCGCTTATTTTAGGTTTATGCATACTTCTATTTATTTAAAAAGCTCTTCTCATGCGCCTACTATTTAACAATTACCAATAGCTAGATATACGGCATCAATTGGGGTAATCCGCAGTTATAATAACGCCATATATACCTTGGAATGAGTAAAATAATATATTTAAACGATTTTTGGTAGACTGAACTTTTCTCTCATCCAATCCTACTGACTGCGCCATGTTTATGTGAAAACTGCAAACAGACCAGAAAGAAATCATTATTGAGTTGTCCTTTAAAAAGATCTTGTTGCTATGAACTTTCTTTTTTTATATAGCAGTGGCACACACACTAAAGAGAGATCCTATGGCACTCGAAGAGCAGCGTGTATGCGAAGATGTTGATTGACACGATCCTTGAATAGTTGTAGTTAGGGGGAAATAGATGTCCTGGAAGTAAGTTCCACAGTGATACAGTGCTCCAGACAAAGGAGTTCTTGAAAAGCGATGTTCTAGGTGTTACAAAAAATAACATATTTCCTACTTTGCGAATATATTTCATTTTATCGTATGCTTAAAAAAATGGTGCCTTCCAAGCGTGTAATAATTGCGGGAAAATTCACATTGTCATACTGCTGCAGGATGTCGAAGTAAATATGCCGCAATCATACGACCAGTAAAAATTATATCATTTATAGTGGAATTATAATATTTTTTTATAGTTAACCAAACTGGATCTCTAACGCTATAAGTGTTGAAAGCAATGTATAAAATAATTTTCCGCGATATGTTTTGGCTTTAATTTCTTAATCTCTGGCATTAGCTTTAATTAAAATAATCCGAACAATCATTGTTTACAGTGTTTCATATGATGTTCTTAACTTGGAATATAAATTATATAAAATAGGGCTTATCTAGGAGGGTGTCTCGAAGCTAGCAGAATTGAAATGCCGAGTATAATTTCCGTTAAACTCTATTAATATTGCAGTGGCTGCCTCAAATAGTTTGTATCATCTACATCTGTTTATTTAAGTTGGTAATGTGTTGTTACTAGTGCCAGATAAATTATATATTATTGGGTTACTTAGCACGTAAGTTTTTAGAGAGGCAGTGTTATTATTGCCTTACAGGCAATAGTAATATGTAATAGATGTTCAAATCATGATTATTATAAAAAACAGTTCTAAGACTATTTAATATAGCTTCGTTTGCAATAAAGTAAGAGTGTCCATTATTTATGCCTATTGAATAATGAACATTTTAAATAAGCCTATTTTTTGTAATTTTCAAGAAAAATTGTGGTGAAAAAATTATATCAAGTTACGACAAAAAGCTTTCTGGAATGCAACCAGAGATTCTCTCAAAAAGTACGAAATGGTACGATGATGTTGCAGTTTGTTTAAAAAATTATTGGAATTTAAATTGTTTTGACCATGCAAATGAAGCAAATAACCCTGCCATTTCGGTATTCCGCACGAGCGGGACCCGAATTTAAATAGCAATTTGTATTACTAGGGTGGAAGGTGCATAATTTTCTCCAGAGGCAAAATTTGCTTGAGGCAAATGCTTCCTTTTCTTGGGCGAAAATTACGTTCATTCCAACAGGGTCAAGTGGGTGGAACATGGTGTTTTCGGGTCTTCACTATACCAGCTGCTAAATGGCATTAATTTCTTATCTATATTATTTTTCTAATTCAAAAACGCATAAGCAAATGTATCTTTGCCTTTTGGGTTCTATTATTATAATTATCGATTTGTGTGTCTTCAAAGATGCGTTAAGCATCAGAGGGATTAAGCTCTGCTGGAACTTTCTCCGTGTTATGAAGTTCTGATGTTTCCGATGAATTTACGAACAATTCTCACCATCGAAAGCATGACGGCTTTATTAATGGGTGGTAGGGGTTCTAAGTTAACCCTATCTTCTCGATATTTATGTGCAGCCTTTTCAGCATAGCTCCAATTGATGAAATTATTATGGGCACTGCTTGACGCGATTTAACTGCGATTGCTTCTTCGTTCTGACTTCCTAATTTCGGGCCTTGAAAAACTTCTCAGCGTTCTTTTCCAAACTGACCCAAACTATTTTAGGTTTATATTTGCAATAAAGAGCCCGATCCAAGTCCTGATGAATAATATTGGCATCACTATCATGCTTATCCTTATATTCCTATACTATTTTATTTATTATTATTTCTGAGAGGTAATTTATACCATCCAAAATCGCATCTCAGGCTTCGATAACCCAATTAACTCATTTTGTATTTCATTTGCATTTTTATTATTTAGTTTCACAATTGCTCAAGATACGACACACCTTTTCTCTACCTTTCATTTACAGCTCGTCTACAATTCTATTTATGACAAATATGCTTTCTTGACTCAAATTTCCCTGTCCCTTCTTCTTCAGTTTCCTCACTACTTGTTTCTATTGGCTCATTTATTTCATTTTCGTCTTCTGATGATTGGGAAAATAAAAAAAAATTATACGCCCAACCTTTTTATTCGGCAAATTTCTAAAATTAACTTTTTTGGCTCCTTATTAAAAAAAAGACATTTAGACTCTACTTACAAAACTCTAAAGTACTTACGGTCCATTATGATACTCTGGATATCCATTTTACAAAAAATAATAACAATAGCCAGTTGTCAAATAATTATCTGACCTATTGTTATACCAAGTAAATGAATCTCTTAAATCTGCTTTACTTTGTAATGCACAATGACAAAATACACTTTTAAAGTACGTTAAAACTTTGTAGCATGATTGAAAAGCGATTGCTACCAAAATTGTTCAGATGTTTTAATTATTCAACTCTTTCATTTCGGTTTAGCTTTGCAAGTGTTTTGTATAGGCAAAGAGAAAAACGCGCTTTGAACAACTTGATCCGACTGTCGGCAATTTCAAGTTGAAATTAAACTTTTTCTAACATTCAGCTTGCACTGTGTGCAATAGGACTTTGTGCTGTGGTCACTTTTTCTTTCTTTTGGTAAAAATTAATGGAGCTGCTGTGCAACGGTTTTTTATACATCCTATTCATTGCCGGTCTGATTAGAGAATTTAAAATTTAATTTATTTTATTATTCATTTAATATAGTTTGATGAATAATACCCGAATTGAAGTGTTGCGTGCGATGATGTACGTATAAGTTTCTTGCATTTTCTTGATGATTTAATTCCATATTAAGCGAAAACAATTCTAGAGCTTTTAAAATAATAATTTGTTTTAATAATGTTTATTCTACGGGTGTTTCTAATCTGTTGTAATCACATGGGGAATCCTTTTGGATAATAGGCGTATGTTTCCAAAGGTTTGATTTTTCTCTGTGGCGCAATTTTTTAGACAAGTGCCAGAATTTAAGAATAAACACACATTAATTCCCAAAAAAACTTCTATCACACTATTTCATTAAAATCTTCAGAGCATAAATAATAAAATTCTTGAACTAGAAGTTTTACTTACTAATTTAAAACCAACTGTTTTCTGTGCTACTGAACAGTGGCTTCAGGAAAATGGAATAGAGCAGGTTTGTTTGGAAAGTTTCGCTCTTCAAGCTTTTTCTTCCCGAAAAGAATCTCGTGGGGGTGGGACAGCCATTTTTACCAATAAACTATCGGGGCAACCTATCAATTGCAATATTTTGCCAATAGAAAAGGACTGTGAATTTTGTATAACCCAAATACAACTAAATTCAAAGTCTGTGATAATTTTATGTATATATAGGTCTCCGAGTGGCAATATAGATGGTTTTCTTTCTAAACTCAGTGACATTTTGGATAACGTGTATTCTCCAAAAAAGTTTATAGTTGTTTGTGGTGACTTTAATGTTGATTGCAGTACTAATTCTGACTCAGTTTTTAGCATAACAGAGCTATTTAAGGCATATGGCTTGTTGCAACATGTGAATGAAATGACAAGAGTAACAAGTACCAGCGCATCTCGAGTGGACAATGTGTTTTCCAACTTTCCCGTGGATGATCTTACTTGTAAAGTATATGCGTCAGGAACATCGGATCACTATGGTCAACTACTCACATTGGAAATGGAAGAAGGTCATTCGAAACCTGTTTTCATAAGGAAAAGATTTTTCACTGATAAAAATATTTAAAATTTTACAAATTACATAAATACTGAGCAATGGCAAGATATCCATAACAGTGTGGGTGTTGACCAGATGTGTACAGGTTTTGCAAATGCCTTTTTCTTTTGGTTTGACAGAGCTTTTCCCATGGAAGCTTCTGGAATTAGGCCGGAAAATAGAAGCAGGGCCAGTAGAGAAATAAAAGATTACGCAAAATACATCAACATGGTATAAACAGACAAATAGCCAGCAGGTACTCTTACAATATAAAGAAGAAAGGAAACATTATAGAGCATACATATCAGAATATAGAAAGTCAATAAATGATAGCAATATATTAAATTCTAGAAATAAATCTAAAACCTCTTGGACAATTTTTAATAAACTTAGTAATCGTACCAAAACAAATAAGAACCAAACCCTAACCATTAATGATCATATAATTGAAGATCCCATTAAATTAGCTGAAATATTTAGTAAAAAGTTTAATCTTTCGAATCATAACCAGAAAAATATATCCATTTCAGACAGTTTTGCTTATACATCTATATTTTTAAATCCCACTAAACCAAAGGAAATCTTTAAAATAATCATGAATTTACCAAATAAATTTTCAGCTGGTATAGATGAAGTGCCAATTAAAATTTTAAAATATGTAGCTCAGTTAATATCCACACCTTTGTCTGAAAACGTTAATGAATGTTTTTCAACCGGCGTTTTTCCTTCCGGGCTAAAACTAGCCAAAGTCATACCAATACCAAAGAAAGGTAGTCCACAGTTAATGTAAAACTACAGACCAATTTCTTTACTACCATCAGTGTCGAAGGTCTTTGAGAAGGCAATTTACAATCGAATAATTCATTTCATAAACATACAAAATATACTAGTTGATCATCAATATGGGTTTGTACCCAAAAAGTCAACTGAGCTGGCCATTTTTAATGCTGTCACGTTTATCACAGAACAGCTTGATAATAAGCAATGTTGCTGGGTTGTACTTTGGGCTTTCGCCACCATAAATCATCAGCTGCTTATGGACAGGCTATGCTCATATGGGATTAGAGGTAACTGCCTAGCTTTATTTAAATCATATCTCACCGGAAGAGAGCAGGTGGTGTGTGTGGCACAAGGCGGAATGTATAATTTTTTGGATGCGGCACATATGACCCGGGGTGTTCCTCAGGGCTCAATCCTGGGGCCTCTGCTGTTTCTGCTCTATATGAATTGGCTTTCGGATGACCTTCCCGGTGGATTTGTCTATCAGTATGCGGATGACACATCTGTCATGCTGTCAGATTCATCTATTGGTGGTCATTCCGAGTCCTATACCTTGATGGCTGGTGCAATGCAAACTTGGTGTAATTATAGTGATTTGAGATTAAATGCTGACAAAACTGATTTAAGCCATTTTTCCTGATAGAAACCCTAATTTGTCATTGTTTGCAAGATTGAATGGATCAATTCCACAATCTGCTGAGATGAGGTTTCTGGGTGTGTACCTGGATGCCCAACTTGGCTGGGGACCCCACTGCAAGCACATTATTTCTAACATAAATAAAACGGAATGTTGTTTCTCACGACACACTTCGAATATATTACCTTTCATGTGTTCAGTCAATAATGTGCTACAGTGTGGTTTTTTGAGGTTTATCTACAACGGCACCAGGGGTGTTTAGGGCACAAAAGCGAACTGTCAGATGCTTTTTTGGTATTCATCCAAGGGAGAGTTGTAGACCATATTTTGCCCTTCTCGCGGTGTTAACTGCTCCTTCTTTCTATTTCTTGTCTCTGGTAAAGTTTGTCAAGAGACATCCTGAGTATTTTAGTAGAAATATTGACGGGTATTCTCAGGGGATGGTCATGGAGACGAGAGGTGGAATGAATCTTGCAGTACCCTTGCATCATACATAATTTTTTCACAATAGCTCATCTTATAGAGCTTTGAAAGCTTATCACATGTTGCCTAATAATATAAAAAACTTGAACAGGGTTGCTGTGTTAAGGAGAGAAACCATAGCTTTTCTTAAAGAGAAATGCTTTTATAATTTTAACTTTGTGGAATATGTTTTGTCATGTTCATGTTTGTGTATTGAATTGTATTTATATTTTACCTGGATAAGTTTTGTCATGTTTTTTTTTTGTTGATATATTATTTTATATATAAATGTGTGCATTGTATTATATATCTACATATAAACTTTGATATTGTACAAATAGGCAAATATACTAGCCACCTACTTGATGACGTTGCTTTGTGATTTATCATTTTGTTGGCAAATGAAGAATTATTATTATTATTATTATTATTA
>MU185546.1:140899-196712 GCA_016904865.1 Pissodes strobi
TATTATTATTATTATTATTATTATTATTATATTACAGGTTTCATCTAAATATGTTATGGATCTGCCGAGCTATCGATACTCCTTTATTTTATGTAAATATTCTTTCATTAATGCAACTATTCGTTGGGCCTCCATTGTGACCATTCTGTTATCTTTTTTTTTAATTAGTTCTAGTGTAGGTTCTTTAATTTAGTTGTACAAATTATAAACAATACTATGAATAACATCCTAGTGTCCATCGTCTATTTGTTTAAATTTTTGACCAGTTCATTTTCTTTTTGCGCCACGGTTTATAACAGTTCCTTGCTTAATAACGTAATAAACACAGATAATTTTGAAAGTTCATTAATTGTTATAATAATATGTTTGTGTAAACTTTAGAATTAAATTAGGGGCAGTTTACAGCTAGACGGAATACTAGAAACGAAACGAGGTCAATGAAAGACTGGCGTATCCGACGCATTTCGCGACAATTATACTATTATTATTAGAGCCAGTATTTCCTTAAATAATATAATCCTTCCGCGGATCATGGTCGATTAATGATGTAGGTTTACTAACTTGTTGTTTTTTAGTTAATAGACATAATAGATATTATTTTTCTTTCTTTTTAACTTTATTGAGTAGTTCGGTGAGTAATTTTCTCTTATGCGATGCCTATAGCATTTTTCGTTTCATTAATTGTGTTGTATCCATTTGAATTTATTGTTTTTTTATAATATATACCTAAATATATATTTTCTCAGTTAATATTAATTTTTAGTAAAGCGTCGGCTGAAATTTCCAATTAAGATATTTTAGCTTATATAGTACTCAATCTGCATCGCATTCGTGCACGATGTATATTTTACGGCTAACCGGTGCCCAAAATTAATTTAAATTTTGTATACATAACTGTGACGAATATGGAAAATGTTGCCCTGCATGTTTTTGTTATTTTCCTTAAAACTACTCTAAAAACTAAGTTATTGTTGCAGATATTGCAAAGCACATTTTAGGTGAAATACAGGAAAACCAAACAATTAATTGATATCATATGTTGTGTACGCACATTGTTTATGACTGGTCACTGCCTACAAAAATAGAAAAACACGACTTACCCGAGTTCTTGGTTGGAACAAATGATTTTTCCTCTTAATTTAATTTACCCACTGCTGCCTCAATTTACCTTCTTTTAGAAATGAAAAATTGCCTCTTTGGGTCCTTTTTTAAAATGACCTCTACATTTGGGAACACAACAGCTTATTATCATGTTTTCAATTCACTCAATACTATTATACACAATTATTTATAATTCAGTGTTCTCAACTAAGCGAATGAACTTAAACCAAAGCTTGAGCATACTTTAATTATTACAGCACGTACCTAAAACCACCCTAATCAATATTCAATAATGCTACAAATAAAAAGTGTTTTGGTATCCTAAGTAAAACTGAGCTATTAAAATCAAATCTCTAATGTTGTTCGGCTGTAGGTCTGTCGAGATTGTTAGTTGTTTACAGAAAATATCAACTTTCAATAAAATTTGAATTAGTAAACAATTAATTAATATCATATATTTTGAACATAATGTTAGGCCTCTAAAATGCAGTGTATATGAGTGTATGACTAGCCACTGCCTATAAAAGTAGAAAAACATGAATTACCCAAGTACTCTTCGTTGTAACAAATGATTTTTCCTCTTAATTTAATTTACTCACTCCTGTCTCAATTCACCTTCTTTTGGAAACGAAAAATTGCCACTTTGGGTCCTTTTTTAAAATTACCTCTACATTTGGGAACACAACAGGTTATTACCATGTTTTCAATTTACTCAACACTATTATACACAATTATTTAAATGCCAATGTCCTCAACTAAGCGACTGAACTAAAACCAAAGCTTTAACATACTTTAATTATTATAGTACGTACTTAAAACCACCCTACAACTCTTAATCAATATTCAGTAATGCTACAAATAAAAAGTGTTTAGGTATCCTAAGTAAAATCGAGGTATGAACATCAAATATCTAAAGTTGTCCGGCTGTAGGTCCATCGAAGGTCCACAGAAAATATCAACATTGAATAAAATTAGAATTAATAATCATTTAATTAATATCATATATTGTGAACATAATGTTAAGCAGAGCCTCTAAAATACAGTGTGTATGACTAGTCACTGCATATAAAAGTAGAAAAACAAGACTTACCGGAGTACTCTTGGTTGGAACAAGTGATTTTTCCTCTTAATTCAATTTACCCACTACGGCCATATTTACACTTTTTTGGAAATGAAAAAATTGACACTTTGGGTCCATTTTTATAATTTTCTCTACACTTGGGAACATAACAGGTTAACACCATGTTTTCAATTCATTTAACACTATTATATACAGTTATTTAAAAGTCAATGTTCTCAGCTAAGCTACTGAACTTAAACCAAAGGTAACAAACTTTAATTATTACAACACGTACCTAAAACCACCCTACAAATCTAAGTCAATATTCAATAATGTTACAAAAAAAATCTGATTAGGTATCCTAAGTAAAACTGAGGTATTAAAATCAAACCTTTGATGTTGTCCGGCTGTAGGTCCGCCGAAGTTGTTAGTTGTTTACGGAAAATGTCAACTTTCAATAAAATTACAAAGAGGAATTGATCAGTTAAAATCATCCAATCAAGTTAGTGCCTGAATATCTTTTCAGAAGACATATTTCGAAAGCTAGCTGTGGTTTACTGAAAGCTCCGTTGGTCTGTTGCGGTTAGAGATAAGATTAATGGTAAAGTTTCACTAATTACTTTAGTAATTACAGGATACGTTAAATTTTACTGAAAGCTAAAAACTATCCTAAAAGTTTCTAAACCTGCCTTTATTCTTAGTTTCTTTCGGAAAGCTGTTTTGTATAAGCAAAGAGAAAATATTCCTTTTAATAATTTGATCGGGTTGTCGCCATTTCCGAGCTTAAATAAAACGTCTTTGATGTCTCCTGCATCGCAAGCTGATAATGGCGCATAGTGTCGGAACTTTTTCTTTCTTATTTTGATTTTCAAAGAATAATTGCGAGTCCCCGGTCACAGTTTTTAGTCATTAAAATTGTTTTCAAGAGATCCAGCTCTAAAAGCTGGAGTTTCTATAGTTATAATTTCACACACAGAGTTCATAAAATATACGAAGCTATAAAAGTGTATAAATATATCCGGAGTTCTTAAGTTCAATCTAAATGAATATATGTATGTAGCCTATTACGATATTTATGCTTGATATATTCTTTGCATCTGATAAATATCTAATATTGTCTTCGATAACACAGTAGACAATAACTGACACACTTTGTTATTTGCATTTATATTGAAAACAGGTTTACATACAACTCGAATATTTCATATGAATTATGCATCTGCAGTAATAATTTGATCTTAGTATACTTCAAACTTTATGAAACTCAAATGTGACCTAGTGTCAGACTTGCAAGAAGTTTAGTAATAAAATTTATTTATTATTCTGTCTCCTAATGCCTCCTTTCTTAATATTATTTGTCCTTCAATTTGAAACTTGTATGCATATTAAAATAATTAAACCTGTTTGCATGATGTTATCAGTTTCTAAATAATTTAATTCATCTTCAAAATTTATGCGCGCCACATACTGCTCTCGTTTAGCTTCAAATTTAATGCGATATAAACAAATGGGTGTGTCTGTAAACCACACACTTGAAGTGAAAGTTCATCAGCACAAGCACCTTTCCCAGCTTAGTCTCAAGATACAGGACGTTTAAAGAAATTTCACTTCAAAATCATTTATTTATTCAATAATCAGTTATTTAAGGCATTAAATCTCGAAACTAAAAGAAACGAACCAAATGTAATTTTTGAAACATGCACTTCATTCCTACAAATTATATTTTTGAAGTTAAAATTTTTTAGGCGCCCTGTACTTGGAGAGTAAGCTGGTGAATATGTTACAGGAACGCGTTCTAACATATTCTTTTATGTGCATATGAAGTTTTTGTTAGGGGTAGTCTTAGTTGCATAAAAAAAAAATTAATAATAATTAATTACTTTTTGGTCTAATGCCCTTTCGTCACCCACCATTAACTTCAAGCAGGCCCTTTAGAGAATAAAATTAATGTAAATAAAAGTTGGTTCTGCGGGGATCGAACCCGAAGCGAGCATGAGAGAGACCGAGCCAGAGAGCAAATAACTAAATGGAGAGGCGACAGCCTGTCAATCGATTTTGTATGCGCATGTTCAAGTACAAAAGCTATAATTTCAGATGATCAGGTGTCATTGTCATTAGCTTAAAATATTTTCTCCCGATACTTCGTGGTATTGTTGTCAACGTAGCAGAGTCAAGGTCACCAAAAACGGGTACACCAACATGAAAGGTGCCGACTCTTATTGTCGCCATTGCTTTTAGTTTTTTTTCCTCACTGACCGAGCCACATACCAACGTGCTGATATAACTTAATTTAAAGCTTGTCGAGAAGCGTGCGGTGCGCTTGTATCTAATGCACTGTGCAGACCAAAAGGCTATTATATTATTCTGATTCTTGTCTGAGGCCATGATTGTATATGGCATCATATCCTAAACCCATTTAGCAAACTAACCAATAGATGTGAACGGCAGCCAGTAATACAGTGGAGAGCTAGGTTCGTGGATTCTTCGGTACACTTTAATAAAGATATTAGGCGCCACCTAGTTAACTGAGACTCAACTAGGAAAAATTTACAATGATATTAAATCCTGAAAAGTGATTTTTGAAGGAACTTTTCAATAAGACATAATATTTCCCCAAAATAAATATTTTATTCTTTCCCTACTATGGATGAGATCCCTTGATATAAAAAAAAAACGATTATACAGTACAATTTACATCACATGTATAAACAAGGAACCAATGAGAAAAAAGCGCTTACATAAAATTGACTATCATTGACAATCGCGTCAGATACAAACTGTTAGGCAAATATCCTGCGTACCCATTAATAGATTACCAAAATGACGAGTTGGTAAATAGTGCACAAGGTTTAAAATTCATGAATTTTATTCTGCCGCAAGGATATAAAAAGACATGTGTAACTAATCACTCAATCTGTAAAAAATCTAAATTTGCCAAGAAAGCCTTATAAATAGATAAATGATATTACTTACAAATCATGTAGTAGGAATTTCTAATCTCAACACATTCTCCAAATTAATACGAGTGTTAGTATATATTCGGTCCATGCGTTTCCAAAGCACTTCAAATCATAACCTGTCTTTTCCAAACATTGGTATACAAAGCAGCAGATGATGAGCAACAAGGGCAGCAAGTTTTGGTTCTAACCCAAAGCACGCAAAAATAGATATCGCAATTAAGGGAAAGCAATATGTTTGTGCTAAAGCTGTACCCGTGGAGAGGACCTTAAAACAACTATTGGTCATAACAAAAAATAAATATTAAACATTGAAAAGATTACTCATCACCTAACTAGTTTTTCATCTTACCTATAAAACAATTTATAGGGTTCTATGGTCCCTTTTTTTCCTGGTATTGGCAAGTGGAACGAAACAAATAGTGTCTATTATAAAGAGATTTCTTCAAAAGCAACAACAGTCAATTTCAAGAATCTGCCATATGAGAGCAACAACAACATATTTTTCATGTGGAGGTAGAATTCCAATAACTCAAAAAAAACTTTTATAGGTAGCCTCCATGATACTAGCGCTGCTTAGGGTCGAAATACACTCATCATCATCATCACCATCAATAGGCCTATTGTAACGTTAACTGCTGAACATAGGCCTCCCTCAAATTTTGCCACTCTTCCCTATTCTGTGCAGCTTGCATCCGTCCTGATTCTCTTCATGTCATCCGTCCAGCTTCTTGGGGGGTCGCCCTCTACTTCGATATGCCTCTTATCTTGGCCTCCACTCGATAATCTTTTTAGTCCATATTTCATCTTTAATTCTCGCAACGTGCCCATTTTAAAGAAGTTATTTTCTTCACTGCATCTGTAACTCCTGTCCTACGCCGCATTTCTCTATTAGGTATCCTATCTCTAAGCGAAATTCCCAGCATTGATCCTTCCATTGCTGCCTGTGTTGTTCTGATTTTTTTGGTTAGTGTTAGGGTTTCGGCTCCGTACGTCACGACAGGCAGGACACATTGGTTATAAAGCTTACGCTTCAGACATATAGAACGATTAGACCTAAATGAATCTCTGAGATTGCCAAATGCTGCCCATGCCAAGCCTAATCTCCTGTAAATTTTACAGGTCTGGTTATCTCGACCTATGCGAATTTCATGGCCTAAGTATCTATAGGACATCACTTGTTGTATTTCAGTATCACCTAAAGATATGTTTTTATATACTACTAGATTAGTCATAAATTGGATCTTTGATATGTTGATTTTTAGCCCAACTTGACCTGATGCTTGGTGAAGTATTTCAAGAGATGTTGTGGCTTTATCAGTACGGTCTGAAATTAAAACTATATCATTGGCGAATCTGAGGTGGCTGAGATTTTCGCCATTGACATTAATACCCATATTATCCCAATCTATCCGTTTGCACATATACTGTAGCAATGTAGTATATAATTTAGGGGAAATTGTATCGCCCTGTCGAATACCACGAATTATATTAAATGTGTCGGTATCGGCATGTAGTCTAACATGGGCTGTGGCAGTGTTATAAATGTTTTTTTATGAGTGTTATATAACGATGATCGATACGACAGTCCGCTAGAGCCAGTAATAGCTTGTGCTGGTCCACAGTATCGAACGCCTTTTCATAATCTACAAAGATCAGTACTAGTGGTCTGTTGTATTCTACATGTATTGTATTCTATTAGGGATTTTGTCACTTGTAGGTGATCGTTTGGGCCGTAGCCAGACCGAAAACCAGCCTGCTCACAGGATTGATAGCTGTCGAGTTTGTTGGTTAGCCTTTTTGTGATTATTGCCATAAACAGCTTGTATACATGGGACAGCAAACTGATCGGTCGATAATTTCTCAGATCTGTAATGTCGCCCTTCTTATGCATAATGACAATGAGAGCATTTGTCCATTGGGAGGGTGTTGTACCCTTTAGAAGGCAAGCATTATATAATTTTTTGATTACATATCGCAAGGTTGATCCTCCCTGTTTGATACATTCAATTGTTATGTCATCCTCACCAGGCGATTTGTTGTTTTTTATATTTTTAAGGCTGATTTGATCTCACTGATGGTTATGTCTGGAATATCCTCCGATCGTTCATTTTGAACTTTTGGTATTTACTGTTGGTTTGCAGGTTCAACTTGGTTTGAGTACAGCTCCGAATAGAAGTCCTTCACTATCCCAGTCAACTCGTCCCTACTTGAAACAATGTTCCCGTGCTTGTCCGTCAACTTACAAATATTTCTTTTACCAAAGTTAAGTTTGCGTTTAAGCACTTTCATGCTGTTATTATCTTCTATTGTTATTGCCTCCTGTATTGTGTTATATGTCCTGATATCTTTTCTGATAGCTTTAGATATAACTTTATTTAACTGTGATAAGAGGGTGGAGTTTGTTGTATATTTGTCTAGCATTTCTCTTCTTGATTTCATCATATTTAATGTGTTCAAACTCAATTTCTCTTCTTTTTGCCTAATTTTGAAGCAGCTTTTTTGTCTTGCATCTCGTATCGTTTGAATAATTTGTTCATTTAAGTTGTCAATATTTATTTGTTCTTCATTAATATTTTTAAGATGTTGTAGGCTAGTCATAACCATTTCCTCATTTACATATTTAATACCTTTCGGGATAAGCTTTCGAGTTATATTTACCATCTTTCTTCGTTGTCTACGACCTAATTTGGCATTTAAATCACCTAGGAGGATTGTATGTTTTTCCTGATCTTGTTGTATTGCTTTAGAGATATCTTCGTAAAAGCTTTCGACTTCATCGTCATTGTGTGTTGATGTTGGGGCATACGCTTCGATAATTTGTTTCTCTTATTGATTTCTAGTATTAGGTATATGACTCTTGTTGAGATACTTTGGATATTTGTTACGTTGTTCTTATGTGTTCTATTAATGAAGAAGCCTACTCCTCCTTCTAGTACGAAATACATTAAAGTAACAGAAATACCATAAAATAATGACCCCAATTATTTCAACCAGTCCGTGACGCATCTCGAAAAGGCTTCACAGATTCCGGCCTATCGACTCCTCGCCGGTCTAGGGCGTAAAAGGAAACCCCGAATCTCTCACGGAACGAATTTCAACACCTTGACTTCGAAACATTGTTGCCAACTTAACTTATGTTAAATAGGGAGTCCATGCGCATGAAGAACCATCTGATGTCACAGCTCGATTAATCGAACTTCTGCTCTAGGTCATATTCGTCAAGAAACAAGTAAATACGCCTTAAAAATCTGCAGAGAACCGTTACTTGGGAACGTCGATTCGATTGAACCTGTCTAACTGTCAAAATCATATGTGGCCGACGCATAATAAATTAAAACACGAAATCATGAAAGACGAGGAAAATAAAAGGAAATAATATACTGAAACACAATTAAATAAATTAATTATAATATACATTAATGACTCTTATGATCTCCAAATTGTTTGGGGTAGGTATTGCAACGAAATGGATTGAAATAATAAACAAACAGAACGTTACATTTGTGTCTTACTTGTGTGTTACTTAAAAGGAATAAAATTATTTTGAAGATTCCAGTCTATTACTATTCAAAATTAATTTTTAAATTGAGGTAATTTATTGACTTGGCATCTTTTACAGTTTCTGAGACCCCATTACCATTAGTAAAGCACTAAAAGCGCCATTGACTATAATATCTTTGTGCAAACATATATAGTCAATAGTTACCAAAGACAGATAGAGTCATTCCTATATTATCTCTTCAAAAGATCTCTTTTTAGCCACTTTAGAAAGAAAATAAATTCAACTTAAGTGCAAACGACAGGAAATAAATTTATTTTACGCCTTGCCGAATCAAGATAGTCTACTGTACTTTTTTTATTTGAAGATGTTGGATGTTTATTTAACGGTGGCGCGTATGTTGCCTCTTAAATTGACTATTGAGTAAATAAATAACTAAGGATATTTATGATCGTACGCTTTAAAGGAAATGAGTGCAATACACCAATCTGATTAGAATCTATGTATATAACTTTGAAAACGGCGAACAGTGCAACGAGATATTACAGGTGGAAGACAAGAAATCCTGGAATTTTTAATAAAAGCGTTTTACTTGCATGTTTTATCGTTACATCTAACGAAACCATATTAGCTTTGCTCGGATCTCTTTTTGTCTGCAGCTATAAACCAGGGAAAGGTACTAAAAATCGGATTAAAAACAATAACCCTTAATGTTTAGCAGTTTTGTTTTACTCTTATTATATTTTAAAGTGAGGCCAAATCTGAAAAGTGGCATATTTTATATTTCGAAAAAGCAAATATTGAAATGTACGAGTTTCATTTGCTTCACACATTTTTTTATCGGAAAACCACTCTTAATTTTAAGTCTTTTCACCATAGTACATTTTAATAAATTATTTAATGCATGTTGAAAACTGATACCCAAATCATCATTTCCCAAAATGCCTTCTACCTGACTAGTGTGATGAACGCCGATTTACCCTATTCCTTTTACTTACTTTGAATTCGGCCTTTTCTTCACCTCCGGTTCATTATCTATAACCGGGTTCGCAGTACCAGTGTGCTGAGACCCTAATTTCGTCGTAAAATAATTCACCTATACACTTGAGCAACCACCCAT
Organism: Pissodes strobi; assembly: GCA_016904865.1. Taxonomy (NCBI): domain Eukaryota; kingdom Metazoa; phylum Arthropoda; class Insecta; order Coleoptera; family Curculionidae; genus Pissodes; species Pissodes strobi. The sequence goes on from MU185546.1 coordinate 150,640, forward strand.
ATTTCGCTACCTAGTTGAATGCCACTTTATGCCTCTTACCAGTACTTAATTCTATTCTCCGGTATATTAAATATAATTAAATTAATATAAGCCACATTAGTGATGTTTTAAAAAAACAATTGAAAGGGAGCATTTTAATAGTGGCTAAATTTATTCGCTTATTTATTTAATATGACCTCGTATCTACAGCGCCAGACAATCAGCCCTTGCACTTTAAAAATAAAATTGCACTGATATTATTGTTTAGACACTGTGCAATTTTTCCAGTGTATCAACTTTCCCAGAATAGTATATTTTACTAGCCAGTCAGACAATTATGGATTTAAAATAAATTGAATTAGCAATGATCTTTTCCGCAGTGAATTAACTAAATAAAATACGAAGTATGCTAACACTAATTATTTAATGGGATACTCATTTAATTATCGACTACATACAGCAATAAATGTTTCCCAATATACTGGCACTCTATGCCTAATTATTTAAATTAAACTTACTATCTAACTTGAGCACTGAAATATTTTACGGAAATACTCATGAAATTCTCACCGATAACAACGATAATGTTTTCAAATATGCCAGCACTCTACACATTATGACTTAAAACTAAACTTACTGTCTATCGGTTAATTTTAACTCGGAACCTGCCGTCGTAGCGCTCGTGTTTGACCATCTTATCCCTCGACGAATGACAAAGATCCACCACGTTATTTTACTATACTTTTCGAACCGACAACATGAATTTACTTATTTACTTAGTTATTTCCACGAGCCTTGAAACTGAAAGGCACTTATTTCGGTTTGGTCACAACTAAGACCATAGTACCGATTAGAAATTTAAGAATTTAATATATAAGACTTTTCTGACTAATTTCCTGCAACTGATATTTCTTAGTAAAATTTTGATTTGCCCATTACGACCGATTGCAACTGCTATTTGGAATAAGACTGCCTTTTCTTCGAAAATTTTACGCTTTTATAGCAGGTTTTTGACGCATTTTGTCTTCCAGAAAATCCAGAATCTCTGTACACCTGCATCAAGAAGACACGTGATATTGCGCAATTTGCCCTGATTTCGGCGCAAACACGGTTCGAGTTCTAATTGGTTTTATTTTCCATATCCTCGAAGAATTCTGTATTTTTCCATACCGAGCTTGGATTTTTAGATCACACATGTGTTCCAAAGTTCAATCAATGTTCGATCCTTATAAGGTAATATCGTTTTCCTTTCATTTTAATTCGCTGGAATGGAAATTAGAACCACCCTGACCAATGATGTTCTTTTTAGAGCAAGGTTTGGGGAACCTGTGTAAGAATTTGTTTGACCCCAGTTGATCCCTTTTCTAGTTCCTTTTGTGCCGCGTTCTCATGTAGTCGAATAAAAAAGTATACGTCACCGCGTTTTTAATTCGGATCTTGAATCATCTGCAGTTAAACAACATGCCGTTTATTGAAAGTTACTTCAATGGTAAGTGGCTTTATTAATATTTATTTTTATTTTGTATTGAACGAGTTTAAGTGCTTTTGGCTTAAGCTTCCCTTAGGTAAAACAACTAACCCCCTTATTTTCTTTTCGTTTTCGCTATTCCGGTCTTACTTCGTGAAAGTTAAACTTCAATTTGTTTATAATTTTTGTTAATTAAAATAAACTTATTATTTTATTTGAACGTTTTCTCCCTGAGACTATATTTAATGTTTGAACGATTTAAATTAAATTAAAATTTTTATTTGTTTTTGGTTTAAACAAATTATTGAAACAACTCCCAGTTTTGGAGAAAGTTTTTATCTAAAAATCAAAATTTTTGGGTCCCAAATTACTTTTCAAAAAGCAGTATCGCCTGGCTCTTCTACCATCTCCGAATTGGGGGGTTGCCCTTCTCCCCGCTTGCGGGTTGAAGGTACGTAGGCAAAAAAATACAACATATTTTTCCCTCGAATCAAATTCGACGGGGCCGAGCTTTTTGCCACATGCTCATTTTAAATACTGTATATTGAGGTGCAAAGTTTCCATTGGGCCAACCTAGATGTATATAAATTAAATGTTACAATAAGCAAGTTACGTGCAAGTTAAAGTAATTTTATCGTAAAAACGTAAAATAATATCTCAAAAACCTTCGAATTAATTCACCTCTAAATTTAGATTCAGTCAAATACGAAATGTCTGAAATGCCTACCCCAATTTCCTTCGGCCTCTTGAAAATAGAATTAACTTGAATGCTTCTATAGGTAAACAAATCAAATGGCTTAACGAGATTGCTTTCCTAGGCTGGAAATCTTACGGGAGACTAGAAAACGCTAGGAGGTTAAACTGGCCATTATCAGTGTTTACGTAAAGCGGCATAAGAGTTAAAAGCTCTGAAAGTTATTTGCAATCTAAGTAGATCACAGTTACTTCGTACCTCACAAAATACATTGTAAAAGTTTTTAGTAATTAATTAAAATTTCAATCTTATATTTTGCAAAAACTAGTTTTAACAAAATGTACACAAAAAATGCATTATAACAAATAATTGCTTAAAATCTAGGCATTGAATATATAGAAAATAAATTTTATTAAAACTTTCTTGAATCATTCTAAAACAATTCGAAATAGTTAAACATACATTGATCACTATTTTAAGAGTATAAGAAAACGTGGTGAGGCTTTATTTGTATTTTATATAATTTGACCAGTCATATCAACATGGTGCGAATTTACACTAATTTTTTGAGTTTTCTATAACATGATATAATTTAGCTTAAAGGTTGTCGATAAGCGTGCGGTGTGCGCGTACCTAATACGCTATGCAGGCCTGTAGGCTATCTCCCGTTTCACTCTTGTGCGGATTTCCGACTCTCTATTTCTGTTACTAATATTGGATGTTTCAAGGCTTTTAACTTTAAAAAGGAATCGAATATCCCGGAACACATTATGCATGGAAAAGATATAAAACTTTTTGCAAATGCATCGAGCTGACGTTACTTTTCATTTTAGTGTTCCCTTAACGCTAAAGATAAATTATACTACCGAGAAAGTGCTGTGAAATCGCTCAATCTTCGAGATATAAAACCCTACAGTTGCTTTTTACCGCTAAAACTTATCTAATCTCTGTCCGGAGATGGACCTTAGACAAAGCGCTGTTGGGAATTTATTACAGAATGTCTTTTTTCGACCAGATGCCCATTCTGCATACGTTTTAGATTTATGAAAAGAGATTCTCCGAATATATCATATTTGGCCGCTCATTGATGGAACTGTTACGCTTATTTTATATATACATATTTTAGTTTTTGTTCATTTTGTATCGTAAATATCTTTAAGTAATAATTTATAGTTTGATAAGTCAATAATCATTGTAAAAAAATTAATCGTCCAAGGTAATTTTTTCTGACCATCTGCTCAGTTTTCTAAATGTATTATTATTTGATGCACATATGAGATTTTACTGCTTTATATATTATATTTAATTTGCAATCTGTTGTAGCTTTGTGCATAACTTGAGCAAGACTGGGAATCTTTTAGAAAGATAGAAAAACTAATGTTAATGTATGGATAAGGCAAAGTTTAAAACACACATATGTAGTGGTGGGAGTAGCAAAAATGAAATGATCATAGCAAAATTTTCACTTGGGGACCATATAACCAAAAGAAACAGAGGGGGAAATACTAAGCTTTTCACCCTTCAAATACTAACGGCATCCCTGCAGCCCTACTACAGTGGGGCCTGGACGAGATACTGCCGCATTGGTAAAGGTGTTCTGGGCATACCTAGCGCTGCGCTACATCGCCAAAGCATGAAGAAAAGTAAGAGTGGTATTCATACCAAAAGCAGGAAGAATGGATTACACTATCCCGAAAGCCTACCGCCCAATCAGCCTAACATCATTTGTGCTGAAAACTCTGGAGAGGCTGTGCAAGCGATATTTGAGGGCGGTCGGTTGACCAGTATGCGTCAACCGACCGCTGCTGCATCCCAACTAACATGCATACGCTTCGGGAGGGTCGACATACACGGCCCTGCATTCAGCAGAGAGCCGGATCCAGAGATCGCTGGACAATAAGGCGTCTACCTTAAGTTTATTTATTGATATTGAAGATGCGTTTGGTAAAATCTATGCAGCCGTAACAAACGGGGACGTCCCTGCTGCTGTCAGCGCCTAGCGTTTTAACATGCTCTCAAAGAGACGCGTGCGAATAAAAATGGAAGATATTGTATTTAGAGGCACCATTGCCAGAGGCTGCCCGTAGGGAGCCGTTCTATCGCCACTGCTACGGAACCTTGTTCTCGACAGCCTTTTGTATCGCTTTAGCTCTGACGGATTTTCCCCCAATGCATATGCAGATGATCTTACGATAATGCTCAATGGAAATTTCGAAGGAGCTCTGTGCAATCGTATGCAGAATGTCCTTTGCTTAGTCAAAGAGTGGTGTAGGGAGCACTCGCTGTCTGTAAATTTCAGAAAGACTGAGATAGTGCTCTTCGCCAGAAAAAGGAGGACGGAGCCACTACTACGGCTTCCGATCCTCTTAAACACATAACTAAATTTTGCGTCTGAGGTAAAATACCTTGGCATACATTTCTTATGTGTAGTGCCGCAGGACCATGGGAAAAACTTAGGGGATGAAACCCAGGGTCGTAATGTGGATTTATACTGCTATCATAAGACCCATGATTGCCTATGTAGCTGTAGTTTGGTGACCCAAGAGTCAACAGAAAAATTATGATATATGTATGAGAACAACCCCAACCAAAGTCATGGGAATAATGTTGTGCTTGTCGCCCCTAGATATTTATTTAAGGGAGGTGGCTCTGACCATATTGCTGAGGCTCAGAGTCGTCAGTGTGCAACCCAGCATAGAATGTGAAGAAACTAGACGCCACCTGTGGGAAGGGGCAGTCAAACGACTATGCGGACACGCAAGCATAGTTCAGTCTGGACTTGGTGCTATATCCATAGCCGCATAAGAGATTGTTCGCAGGAATACTGAGGACAAGCCTATTAAAATCTACACCGACAGTAGACAAGCATTATGAACCCTGAACAGATATAAACCTACAGCCAGTTCAGTACTAGAATGCCACAATATACTGAAGGATGCCCCCCGCAAAAACAAAACGTTTATGTGCTGGGTTAAAGGACATGCACAGTGCGAAGTCAACAAATTAGCGGATAAAATGGCTAGGAAGGCAGCCGGTTCAAACATTATGGGAGCTGGCCCTTCAAACCTACCTATCGCGACGTTGATACCTATGATAAAAAAGATCACTCGTGAAGACTTTAGGGTAACATGGGACGAAACAATTAACTGTCGACTGGCCAGGAAGCTACTAGGTTATGTTACATGTCAATTTAGCATGAAAACATGTAACAGAGGTCAAATAAAGTCAGTTATTACACCTTTTATCCTAGATTTATTACTAGACTACGAGACTACTTACTCGTTCGGACCCTGCCTTTTATCGAGCAGTTAGAGGCATAGATTGAAAAGACCGTAGTTATATACGTAACTTGATTTTCTCTGTTTGATATCACTGGCTTAGCACATAACCATTCAATAGATCGTGCCCTATTCTGCCGCTCGCTATCGAGAAAAATATTTAAGTATAGGCCGTATAGCAATGCAGTTCAAAACCTTCAATTAAACCTCTTACCTTGCGAATAATTGCCTTTCGGTAATAATATACATTAAAAACGGTCTCAGGAATGTCAGAAACATTGGTTTCGGAATTTCTCGGTTATTTTTCCTGGGTTTATTTCAATATTTAATAGGGAAAAGTGAAATTCAATCAATATTTATTTCTGATAAAATCTTCAAACGTAATAATAATTAAAATAATAGTTGGTTGCCTATGGACGAATGTAATAAATGAAATGGATATTCTTGGAACGTTGCCCGATGTTATGTTCGCTGAGCATTCTTCATGCGATTTTGACGTGGTTACGGTTCAAGCCAACCAGAAAATACATAATTAATTGATATGCTACCCTTACTTTGTTGTTAAACTAATGTTTTTCGCTTTCGCTTTGAAAATACGCAGTCAGGATGTTTTACTAAATGCGTGTATTTCCTAACTTGGCAACGTCGCTCGAATTACCTTCCAAATGTTTCAGCAAGAAAACCGGCTATAGCTTAGGGTACGTTTAGGTTTGATTTATCGCAAATTTATGCGTTGAACTGATCTGATGTTAGGAGTTTTAAATGGCCGCCGTTCGGAGCGATTTAGTTGTTGGTTGTTTGGTCATTGTCAATAATGGTTTTATCGTTGGATTTCTTTGATTTGCCAGCAGTACATAATATCATGCAGATGTTAGTAAATTTGACGACAACCGGCTGGTAGTATTTTGCGCAAGTTGCAGGACAGTGTAAAGCGGGCCTGTGGGTCGAATTTTTCTGTCTTTTTGACATTGAATTTTACGATGTAGGTGGCCGATTTTGACCTGATGTCGTCCTCTTTCTTCGGAAAACCATTCAAGGAGGCAGTGCGTATGCCTGATAAAAAGTTTAAGAATTTTAATTCACCCTAAGGGGGATTATACTTATTTCGGGTTAAAAGTGGCATAGTTGCTGCTTGCTGAAGTAAATCGCTTGGCTGTGGATTAGATAGATATACCCAAAAACATATTTGTGAGCATATATGTAGTTATTATTCGTTTCCGATCAAGCTCTTACATACTTTTTTTATATTCATATTGTTTTGTTTATTGAAAGTAATATGACAACACATTACCGTCAATCACAACGAGCGCCAATTAACTTAAACCTGCACGAAAGTTACCATTTTTTATTTGCTCTGGAATACCTCAACCAAACAAGTGTAGTTAATCGTCGTCTGGATTTTCAATCGCCCTTGTGTAGCTGATAGTCATCGATTTTGGATCGCCCTTATGGATTCTTAAGACCGAGGATCTTCTAGTTTGGGTCTGCGGATTTGGTTATTTCAAACTGGTGGCGCCCTGGTCAAGAGGAAATAATTGACCTACTCCCACGCCGACAAGCAAGTCGGAACACACATGTTGCGCTGGCCGCATCCTTAAGGGTAGGTACTAACTTATTCATTATATCTTGCTAACACGTTTAAAAGGGTCTTACGCGCAACAGTTATCCTAATGAGTCTGCAGCAAAGGCATGACTGGACACTGCTAGCTAAGAAAACTTCTCTACACAATGAGACTATGTGAGACACCTCTATGCAGAGGCTGTGAACAGGAGGACGAATCAGTAGAGCGTCTGCTGTGTGAATGCAACTCTGTTTTGGAGCTAGGGGAATCCATTTTGGGAGAACCATGGCCAGCTATGGCTTTTCCACAGAACAGCCTCCTCGGGCATCATGGCCGCCTTTTTTACACCACTGGTTGGCTAGGGGCGACGCATAGGGCGGTCACTGGGGCCTAAGTTCCGTCGCTTTTCAAGGCTCTCAATATTTCCAGATTGCAGACAGAAGGGACGACTTTCGATGTAGTGAATTGACTCTCGGAAACTTCCTCCATTGCAAATCGACTCTAGTTGAGAAGAAGTAGAAGAATGAAGCTGGTATCTTTAACAGTAATGAACTTAATTAATGAGATAAACTATATTTTATATCTGTTATTACAGCCGACATTATTCTACGATATGGCGGCTGTATCGATAAAATCAACCTTATGTTATCATGGGTTGATGAAAAGCTTCGATGTATTCCAACACATAAAATTTCCTCTGATACGGTTTGCTAACAACCAGGTCTAGAGAGTCACTAACAATTAAAATGTGAGCACATCCCCTGAAAGAAACGTTAGTATAATCCTCTAAAACCAATATAAATTAATGTTAAGAGTAATACATAGATAGATAATGGCTATAGGAAAACTTAAATTCGACAGGCTTTGTTTCAGAGCTTTAAAGTTTTGTCGATTTCACCATGTGCCCAATTCGAGTCAAGAAATAAAACAATATTTGAACGGATTAAAAATAATGGCCCGGAATTAAGTCGGTAACTTTTGTACTATTCGCTTGTACAAAATAAAATAAACCGAAGCGAGCATGTTTTAAAAAGCGCAATGCACTAAATGCTAGCCTGTAAACCGGCTGCAATATAGGTAGGTACAAAACCTATTTGCATAGGAAATGTAAACTGCACCTTTAAATTAAAAACTACGGTGAATCGAAAGAATTACGGGTTTTCGTTCCGCCCCGAAAAATATAAATTAAAGCACCGGCAACAGGGTACTGTATATTACCTTTAAATAGGTTTGTCAGTAACTTTAACGTCATGCGTCGCACATGCAAATTTTAAGATAGTGTGAAGCTGTCACGTGGCTGTTTTATTACCAAGTTCTATTTCGAATATATTTCTCCACAATTCTCCACTCGATTTAAGTAGTGCTTAATATTTACGCAACCAATAAAATAAGTGAGAGACTGACGAAGATAAGTTGATCCTATTCCGGCTGTTTCATCTGTGTTTGAAAAGACCATTGATTTTTAGTCTATTTATAGTCTATTTATAAATGATTTGGGCTCAAAACTTAACGTGAATTTCTGATGATGTTAGGTTATATAAAATAATAAATAATACAAATAATTTAAGGGGAATTCAAACAAACCTTCAATTAATTATAGACTGGTGCTTAAGAAACATATTGCATCTCAATCTTCTCTTTTGCTATTAAAGGATCACCTATCAAATATTAATAAAATTATTAGTATACGTTAAATTACATTTTTCTAGTCCATGTAGAATATTTTAGAGATCTTGGAGTTATATTTGGCTCAAAACTTTCTTTAACAGTTCAAATAAAATGGGTTATGTCCGAAGCATTGAGGGTATGTGGATCTATTTTGGGATGTACTAAATTATAGAGGCTTAGCCGTTTGACAATAACATTGGTATTGAAAATCTGCAGCTAGTTGCTATATCAAATCCACTGGCTGAGTAGCTAAAATCACTTGTAGAGATAGAGGTCATTCGCGACTTCTCTGCTTAGCATGCTCAAAAACCCCTTTACATCGAGTGTTACTTCGCCTAGTGATGAGTATGAAAATATCAAAAATATAAGGTATTCACATTTTCTATTGCAAATCTGATAATACACTTAGTTTTAAAATTGACACCTTAAAAGGGGTTAGTATAGCCTTTCCAAAAGCCTGAGTTGCAAGTTTCAAGCAGAAAACGTATCCCTCTAAATTCAATGTTATGTTCTATTATCAATGCCAAAATAAAGTAAAAAGGTAATAAAGTGAAAAAACTTCCTCGGATATAATATGCACTAGAGATTATCCATAAACCTAGCACCCGTAAGAAGTAAATAATGTTTCTAGGCCGGCGTAGTAACACTTCACAAAAGGTATTATTTTATATACTCTAGTGGATTATGATGTGTTCTATTACTTACTAATGTAAATATGAAAGCGTTTTATGAAAATGTTTGAATACTAAATTCTGTTTAAATGTATAAGTCTCTGCAATGAAGTAAATATTTCTAGCATAATAGTGCTGACAAAAATGCCAAAACTCGGCCCCAAAAATCTAATTGAAAGTCTACATTCGAAACAACTTAAAACAACTTACCCATAACTGGGGTTCACCAAAACCTTCCTGGGTTTCTTGAAAGGATCAACGGGCTATATTGCCAGCGGCGGTTGCTAGAAATTTGTTCACACGCATCTAACCCTCCCTCGAGAGTCTCAAACGACTTCCAGCCTATTTCATTTACGAAATAATATACTTCTCGAGGACTTCCTCTCACCCCAAGGAATTTTCTTTGGCTAATGAATAAACAAAGGCCCTACAAAATCAACAACAACAGTTTTCTTCTGTTTTCTCTCATCCTACCGGATCAATTAACAGAAAGAAATCTGTAAACACGTCAAAACTATCGACTGACATTCATCTAAAAATCCTTAAATGTCAATACAAATACTGCTTGTTAGAAACCTAGACAGGTACGAACTTATCGAGAAAAGACAATAGAGATGATTGACCAATCGATATTCCTTCCTAAAATGACTTTTATAAATAGGAAAATTTCCACCCGTAACATGATGTTTTATTACTAAAAGTACCTTTTAGTTTGGATTTTAAGAAACTTCATTACTTTATTTACATACGTTCCTCCCAATTACGATCTGCCTAAAACTGTATAAAGCTTAATAGAGTCCTTTCTAAAGCTAAACTTGTCTAAAGCTGTATAAAACTGTACAAAGCGGTATACAGACCTATCTAGAGATATATAAAGCTGTATATATACCTATACAGATAAGATGGAGAAGCCACTGAAAAGAATTCCGAGGGCAACAGACTGGAACAAATTTAGGGAATGTCTGGTAATGTCCATGGGAACTTTAGGGCAGGCTATTTCATCAAAACAAGAACTAGAAATTGAGGTGGTAAAGCTAAACAGTATAATCATCGACTCCTATGAACAAGCGTGCCCACTTAAGAAAGCGAGCGCCAAGAGGCTGCCTTGGTGGAGTGATACTCTGGACCGTCGTAAAAAAGACGTAAGAAGATCACACCGCCACGCTTTCAGGGAAGGGCGGCAGGAGCTCTAGGATGTGTATCTGGAAGCCAGAAGGAAATTTAAAATCGAGGTCCGACGCAGCAAAAGACACAGCCGGAGGAAATTCTGTGGAGAGATGGAGTCTCTCTCGGAAAGACAAAAAGAGATTGGCTCTCTGAAAACAGGCGAACAATGGACGGCGAACAGAGAGGAAACGATGGAGCTTCTTCTAAAACCCCATTTCCCCGGAGAGGTGCAGACTACCAACTGAGATGAGGAACCAGAGCCAGAGATGGACTGGAACCTTGCCCGCAGTGTGATGACTGAGGAATACATAACTTGGGCAGTGGGGGAGTTCAGTCCATATAAGGCAGGAGGGCCGGATGGAATTATACCCATGATGCTGCAGGCGGGCCTTGACAGGTGACTCCCTTACTTAAAAAGAGTATTCGAGGCCAGCATAGCACTAGGGTACGTTCCACAAGCTTGGAGAGCAGCGGATGTCGTCTTCATCCCCAAGGCAGGGAAGAAAGACTATTCACATCCCAAGTCCTTTAGGCCTATAAGTCTAACTTCATTTTTAATGAAGACAATGGAAAAAATGATTGACAAGTTCATCATGGAAGAGATCCTAACTGATTCTCCTCTACATGATAATTAGCACGCCTACAGAAGAGGGAAGTCGACTGAAACGGGTCTCCATTCTGTAGTTAGAAGGTCCGAAAAGGCAATAGAAAACAAAGAAATGGCACTAGCGCTCTTCTTTGACGTAGAAGGAGCTTCCGATAAGGCTAAAACGAAAACTATCTGTCAAGCCCTCCAGGCCAAGAGAACACCAGTTTATTTGGTCAAGTGGGTAAAAACGGCACTGGAAGACCGAAAGATCTGCGCCACGCTGGGAGAAGTTCGCGTCGAAGCCGGGGTAAGAGGGGGTTGCCCACAAGGCAGCTGCCTCTCGCCACATTTGTGGTGCCTGGTGATGGACAGCCTCCTGAGAACGTTAAATCTTGAGGAATTCTACGCACAAGCATATGCTGACGACGGGCTAGTAATGATCGCGGGCAAGTTCGTGAGAACGGTCTGCGAGCGTATGCAGGCGGCGCGGCGTGTCGGATAGTTTAAGGTTGGTGTGAGGAGAATGGTCTTTCAGTAAACCCAGGGAAGACCGAACTCATTCTCTTCACAAGGAAACGAAATCTAACAGGTTTTATACATCCCATACTCTACCAGACGAGACTGAGCCTAAGTCAACAAGTCAAATATTTGGGAGTTATTTTAGACAGCAAATTGACGTGGAAGGCACACGTTGAACAGGTGGTGAATAAGACAACCGCGATTATGTGGCAACAAAGGAAAACGGTAGGTAGGAAGTGGGGTTTAAAACCTTACATCCTCCAGTGGCTGTACACTGTTGTGATAAGACCGAGGATTTCCTATGGATCCGTGGTCTGATGGCCAGCGGTGGCCAGAGCCACTAATGCCCAGAAACTGGCCAGACTGCAAAGGCTGGCTTGTTTGGGTATTACCGGAGCATTGAGAACAACTCCCGGAGCAGCATTGAACATCATCCTGGGGCTGCCGGACCTCCCGATCTGGATTGAGAGAGAGGCAATGGCGGCTCACAAAAGGATGATCGACAGCGGCCTATGGCGAACGGACTACACAGGGAAAGGCCATACGACTATTGCCGCCAAAATGAGTAGGGATCTATCCATCATTGCGACCAAAGGCAATATTCCAGATGGCAAATTAAGACTGAGAAGAAATTTCCAAGTGGAATTTCCATCAAGGGAAGAGTGGCTGTCAGGCCAGGTGTGTACGCCGAGCGGCGTACACGCATGGTACACTGACGGCTCATGGATGGCTAATACACAGTCATCCGGAGCCGGTGTATACCTAGACAACACTAAATCAGGAGAAAGCACTTCGCTGGGGAGATATGCCACTGTTTTCCAGGCGGCGGTGTTTGCTATTTTGAAAGTAGCAACCAACGCGGAGGTAACAGAAGGTGTAGAGAGTATATATATTTACTCGGACAGTCAAGCCGCTCTCAGAGGGATCCAAAGACCCAGGGCAAGCTGTAAGCTAGTTCAGGAATGTAGAGACGCCCTAGATAGATTGGCTGTGCACAAGGAAGTAAGTCTCAGATGGGTTCCAGGGCACAGTGGCATCGAGGACAACGAACGGGCCGATGAATTGGCAAGACAAGGCTCAATTAGCCACCTCGTCGGTCCAGAACCTGGCCTGGGCTTAAGTAAAAGGCAAATCTCTCAGGAACTAAATAACTGGACAAAGCACAATTGGAGAGGAAAAGAAGGATGCAGACAAGCCAAGGAAATGGTTCAAAGCGACTGCTAAAAAAGAGCCGAGAGGACATCAGGAACTTGGTAGGTATTCTGACTGGGCATGGAAGCCTAAACAGACATCTGCACCTTATCGGCGTGAGGGACAGCCCACTCTGCCCGAACTGCGTGACAGGGGAGGAGTCCTCATACCACTATATAGGAATTTGTGATAGGTGGAGTCGCCTAAGGAGGAAGATACTGGGAGCACCAACACTTGCTCGGGAAGATCTAAAGGATCTGGACTGGGAGGACGTCCTCACCTTTATCTAGGTGACGGGCCGTTTCAGTGCGGGCTGGGTGTTGGAAGTAGCCAGGTAGGGGAGGGCGGATCGGGGATGGTGAAAAGGGACTTATAGGCGTACTTACCGGGCACATTTCACCATGAAGCTCAACTCGACGTCAAAGGTTCTCGAGGCTTTGGCGTTCTTGAAAGTTAAGTCGACGGTATTCCGATACTGATCAATTTAAAGTGGGCGGAGCTTAGCTCAAGGTCTTATGACGGTACAGGTGACCTCCCCCGGTCTCCGTCCGTCTATAATCTTCTACTAAGATGGATGTGGTCATCTATTTATTGTTAGGTTATAACAACTTCAGAAGTTAAAATAATAATCAGTTCAATTGATGTTTTATTATTAAAGACAGCTTTTAGTTTGGATTTTAAGAAACTTCATTCTCAGCTATCGCTTTAAGAAAAGTGTTAATAAATTCATAAACAGCCATAAAAGCCTACTTGGGTTGCAAGCTCCTTTTATTTATAAGGCTACTAAGGTTTAAATTTTCATATTTAGTGAGTGTTATTCACAGTACACAGTATAACACCCACTTGCATTTAATGTTTCTTTGCCAAAATCACTAAATTCTCCACGATTACCAAATGACTGGCATTATTGAGCACGGTGACATATAACGGCCCAACCATTTAGACTTCTAAAAATGTTTTGCATATTTTAATTTGCAAATCAGCTGTTTTAAAAATTTTCGCCAAATTTATTATTGTTTTTGCTACGTTGCTACTAATAAAATAGCATGATATCTTCTTCTAAAAAAGCATACTTATTATTCCTGATACCACCGCAACAACCAACTTGAACTTTATTCCTGCTACTAATAAAAATAAATGATAACGGGAACTCTTTTTCAAGCTCTCCTAAAAGCTATATGTTTTTTGGTATGGAATGGGCGAAGAGAAAATTGTCCATTACTGTTTGTTTGCGATGCCATAAATTTACACGGCTGAATTGTAATTGTTAAAAATAACGCTATAAAGCTTTATTACTATCTGTCCTCTAAAATGTCCCTAGCCTGAATTATTATTTGTACTCATGGTCGATGGGGTAGAGCCACATCTGGCCATTGATATACTAAAAAATTTGGATTTATTTTGGTGGAAAATGAAGTTAGATCAAAACAATATCAATCATCTATTATATCTTGAAACTGAAATAAAGAAACGCGGTCAAACCGCGTGAATATAATGTAGTTAGGGAAATTTGTTCCGGAACATTTTATTCAGAGGGTGTCACTTATATGTGCCTATACCAAATGTCAAATGGGCGAGAACATATGGCATTACAGGTGGTAGGGGGAGGAATCTACTCGTCTATAGCCTACTACTAGAACTAATTTTTTCTATTGCTTGTGAAGCACGTGGACGCCATGATGCTAATGGCCTTTTCCATTATTTCCAGAGGCTTTCGGGCATATCTTACCAAAACCGAGACCGTTGAATCTCTAGTCACCCTTCGTCCAAAAGCGAGTTTTTTGTCTAATTTAACGATTTAATTACTTTATCTGCGTTTTGACGCAAGGATATTTAGGTAGTTTTCTAAAAATTTAAGTTTTAATTGAAGAAAGAAGTAATAAACTGCAGTACAATAGTTTACTCGTAAAGCATCTAAGACCTCGTAGCTCTGTTGGCGCCAAGATATTGGGCCATTTTCTCTTCTCCTTTACACAGATATTTAAAAAATATCTGCTGTACTCTGAGTTCCCTTTTTTCAATACTGAATTAAGGATTCTTTGGGAGTTTTAACGTATTTTTTCGAGACAATGCACCCCGTAGCATCTCTCCTGTTGAAGATAGAAGAAGATAAAATAGCGGTTGGAAATTTGTAGTAGACAAATATGTTCCTGTACTCGAATCAAATGTTCGAAGTCTTATATCCCTGGTGAAGTAAAGTTGAGAAAATTGCAGAAGCAAAGTAACATGGTATTTTGACTGAACGGAAAGCAGTAAGTTGAGATTAAGTTGATTAAACTCAGTAAAGAAAGAAGTTGAATTAAATAATCAAGAAGTTTTGTTAGACACGTATTAATAGTTAACCAGATGTACACTATTTAATTTTATGTGTGAAAGGAAGAATGCTTGAAAGTAGTTAGAAATCATTTTATACATATATTAATCATATTTAATGCAAGTTAGTTCTTGCATTATTAAAGTACGTAATACCTAAAATACATGTTTCAATTCACAACCTATGAATAAAACCCCCACCTACCTATGGTAATATAGTTCACTAATTAAAGTGGTTAATTATAAAGTTAAATACCACCCCCTTATTTATGGTAATAAATGATTTAATTAATTTTTTTAAACCGACCACCTGTCTTGAAACTCAGGTTTGAATCATGGTTCTGCTTTGGCAGAAAATGAGACAAGATTAGGACAGTATGATTCCTTTATTATAGGGTGTCAGCTGAAATATTTTCAGTGGAAAAGTGTTGAAAATTCCATGAGATACGCGGTATAATTTGAATATAATCTACTGAGGGAAAACTCGAACCGAAACATTCTAGTCAGTAGGTGAGTCACTTTTATGTGCCTGTTACCCCAACATTAAAATTTTAAATATCTCTACCCCATTTTTAAAACCGATTTGTATTTTATATTAAATTATTACTGAAATTAATAAGTTTTTCCAAAACCACTCCCGGTAAAAATATTCAGGGACCGCCACTCCGGGTTATAGTGCATCTATGCACTTTTGTATAAGTTCGATTGAAATTCGAGTAGGTACCAAATCACAATGAATGCAATGGGAAATTTTATTGGTAAGCAATCGCAAAATTATTTTCATTTATTTATATAAGAGTCTAGGCTAGACAAGAAAAAGATGAAGAAGAAATGGTATATATCCAATTTAAAAACTTTACAGAGCTTGACATATTTGATAGATAGCGTTGTTAATTGAAAGCCAAAAAATTCCTGCCCGCCAATCGAAACCTATCCGCAATTGTATAATATACATTTAAGCGGAAGTTTCACGAATGAAATTTATTAAATGTAATCATTTCGCTATGTTGAAATCACCAAACAACGGCACGTCTTTAACGTTATTTATTGAAACAACTTATTATCGTATTTGGACCGTTTGTAGGGGACGTGACCAACATGTAAATAGAAGAGCGTTTTCACAACGCAAACACATGAACGTTAATATATAAATACATTGTTTCTAAAGGATTTATATTTATTTTCTGCAACGAAATAATATCGTATACGGAATTTATAAATAACGCATACTAACCTCAAAACTGGTACAATAAAAAACCGTTATCAAAAAATATTTTCTTTGTATAGTTTAATGTGTGATACTCAGTTTTTAAATAATAAGTTTTTTGAGAAAACCTAAAACTAGAACCATGGTTTTGTGTGAATCAATATCATACACCTCTATAAATTTGTTGCTTTAACGACTCACAGGTCGACAAGATTTTAGTAACAGAAAGTAAACCTTTATTTTTAAAATGGAAATACCCTTCTAATAATAGTATTTTTTCCTAAAGCCCTAACACGTACCACTTTTCAATAGCTCAATAAGACCCTTTTACATTTGCAGGTAGTCGAGCGGGAAGTCAATGTAATGAGGGGACGTTTACAAAGGATGCATTTTATAAGAGGAAAAGTTACTGAACTGTGTTGTTTACAATAGTAGATATAAAATTAAGATTAGAAATCAGTCTTCTGTTGAGTTTCGAAGTGAGAGGTTCTCTGTGTGTAGATAAGAAAGTGTTTTAAGGACGCCGCAGTTGCAAAATCTCTCCTGACAAATTTTGTTATATTTGTGGAGAATTTATGGTGAAATCACAACCAGGCCATTTTCTGAAAGTGTTAAAAAAGCCTACTTGCTATATTTTGGTGTTTTAATTGGAGATCAAGACAAGCAGTGGGCTCCCCATATGTGCTGTGTTAGTTGTAGCGTATCATTGGTGTAGTGGATGAATGGGAAGAGAAAAAACATGACTTTTGCAGTCCCTATGGTATGGCGAGAACCCACTAATCATTTAGACGATTGCTATTTTTGCCTGACAACGACTGAAGGTTATTCCAAAAAGGGCAAGCACAAGATCGACTATCCAAATTTGCGGTCTGCAATGCGACCTGTTCCTCATAATGCAGATGTACCAGTGCCGATCGTACCTTTAGATCCGCAAAATGTTGTTTTGGAAGATACTGGACACAACGCATTATCACGCTGCTCCGAAGAACAGTGAGTGCACCGACCCTACTTTTACTCCAGGTCCGAGTTCCGGCGAGCCACATTTAATTGTTCAAAGTGAGTTAAATGATTTAGTACGTGATTTGGGGTTATCAAAGCAACAGTCAGAACTTCTTGGTTCCCGTCTTCAGGAATGGAAGTTATTAGCCAACGAATCGGAAATTACGAAATGCTCCGTTTTCTGCATTCTACAATATGGAAAATTCGTTGTGTTCGTGTACTCATATTGATGGTTTAATGCAGGTACTTGATATTGAGCATTCCCCCTGTGAGTGGCGTTTATTTATAGATTCGTCTAAATACAGTTTAAAAGCTGTGTTATTGCATAATGGAAATTTAAAACTTTCTATACCAGTTGCCCATTCAGTGACGATGAAAGAAAGTTATGAAAATATGCACACTGTTTTGGATAAAATAAACTACAACACGTATAAATGGCAGATATGTGGGGACTTAAAAGTTATAGGTATTTTACTGGGACTTCAGGGAAGATTTACAAAATATTTCTGTTTTCTTTGTCTTTGGGTCGTGCAGTAAATCAGAATTATATAACAAAAATTTGGCCAGAAAGAAGTGAATTTCAACCGGGATCTCACAATGTTAAGATCTCTTGTAGCCCCCAAAATGTCCTTCTGCCTCCTCTTCACATTAAACTTGGGCTGATGAAAAACTTTGTGAAGGCTATGAATAAAGACGGTGATGGATTCAAATATTTAAAAGAAGTCTTTTCCAAGTTAAGCGATGCCAAATTAAAGGCAGGCATTTTATTGGACCACAAATCAGTTAATTTTACAGAGAAGCTTACCAAGCAGGAACTCAGAGCATGGAAGTAATTTCTTAGTATTGTAAGGGGATTTTTGGGCAACAATATGGATGCAAACTACCAACAGTTAGTTAATGAACTTTTAGATGCCTACAAATCGCTTGGTACCCTAATCTCATTAAAAATTCATTTCCTCCATTCACATTACATCTGTCATTTTTTCCTGAAAATTTGGGAGCTGTCAGTGACGAGCAGGGTGAAAGATTTCACCAAGATGTTAGGACAATGGAAATTCGCTATCAAGGACAATAGGATCCAGCCATGATAGGTGATTACTGATGGTTTTTGAAGAGAGAAGATATGACCCCTCATAGAAGGAAAAATTAAAATTTAGTTAGTATTTTAAGTCAATATTTTTAATCTTTGTGTTTTTCTTAAATAATTTTTTCTATACACATCAGATATTGTAACATTAAATGTGGATCTATAAATGTAACGAGAAAACCGTACGTGTTACAACTTTTTTTTCTCATTTTTGTATTTGGATACGTTCATTCTACCATAATATGCTATTCAGCTTTATGTTACATCCAAAAAATTTTTTTGTCCACCTTTGATTGGGTGGAAGATCCCTTACACGTGTGTCACCAGTCTGGACCCATTGTGCACTCTTTCACACATCAATTTAGCTAAGGTTTCTTTCTCATTTGGATCTTTCTTATGTCCTTCGAATTCAGCACGCAGCTTCCGAAGTGCCCCCCTCTTATCCTAGCTAGCGGTGGACAGTCGATAAGAACATGAGTGGATGACTCCTCGTTCTCCAAGCACCACCTGTATCCTGGATCTTCTAAGACCCAAAGCAGGTATAAATGCTTGTTTAAGTGACAATGCTCTGTGAGGAGCCCATTCATTCCTTTTTAGAGGCTTGCGCGCTGGATCACTCAAGAGTAGCCCCACTGGAGTTGTTCACCATAGAGCCTTGGTCAGCGTCTTTATAAGTTCCCGAGGATGACGCCTGTAAGCCTCACCTACTACAGGTTCAGCACTGGACAAATTGCGAGACTTTGTCGCCTCAGACGACGGCCTCTTCGTTTCCCGGAACCCCACCAACACTGACCATATTATGTCCGCTCTGAAGACCCTTAACAGGTTTTCATACTCGCATACATCCATTACCTCCTATAAGTAAGGCCTAACGGCTTAGGCGTGACGTCATCCAATCTAGTCAAGAGTTATTTACAGACGTATATTGAAATGTGCAATTTATTTTAAAATTTCAGTTAAGTAGACATTTCAGATGCAAAAATCTCGAAAAAAAAAATGAAAACGTTTTTTTTTGTAAATTTAACTTTTTTTTATGTAGTCATAGTTGGGCTAATATTACTTTAAGCGCGACTATTATGACAATGTTTTTTACTTATTTTTTATTTAAATCTAAAATTAAATTGCTGGTTACTCACCTTTTTCTGCACACATAAATAATATTTAAGGGCTTCCGGTTAAAGCTCAGCCCTTAGATGCGCCTCATTCGGCTTTTGTAAAGGAAAATGAAATTTCAAAGCGAAAATCTTTGAATATCTAATTCCCACTCTTATTGCACAAACGCAACAGGTATTTAAGTCCGAAACATATAGTTTTACGCATTTTAAAAAAATCCTTAACAATATTAATTGTATACCTAAATATACAATGATATATTAGCTACAATTGTCACACACAAAAGCATACAAATAGTTTCGATTTAAGAAAAATGCAAGAAAATTATGGCAGACATTAACGTCAATCGGCATATTCTGGAACTAATCATTTGCGGTGTGGCCACATTTTTAAAAATCGAGTCGCCACCCTTGTTGCTTCTTTGTCGCCCAAAATCACATTTGTTTTACAAGTAGAAATTGGAAAATGCTTTCTATAATTTTGAAATTTTGAATACGTTTTTTTTTGTTTATCGTTTTCCTACAAGTTTTAGTAGCCCAAAATCGCCCAACTACATCAAATACATTTTTATACATAATTACCATATCCTTTATCTCAACTATAAAATATATTAAAAAGAAAATAACAATAAATCTTTTTAATTTATATGTTTAAAAACCTATATTGTTACCAATTTTCATAATGGCCTCCTCCTGACCAGCAGGATTTGGCTCGGCTGTCTCGGTAGAGTTAGTTTCTTGAGATGTAAACCTATTTAACGTATATTTAGTTGGACTTCCATTTATACAGCATTTGTTGAATGACATTTGATCAACACAGTTGTATTTAAAAGCTTAAGAAGAAGTAAGAAGAGGAGCTAGGAACTCTATTCTCGAAGAAGAAGATGTGCTTCATTGTTAATTTATCCAAGACTAGCTAGCCTTGCCAAAATTACTTGTCTGTTGTAGCAGCATCCGTACCTGATGAGAGGATATTTTCCAAAGCAGAGCTCATAGTTTTAAATCAATTTAAAAAAAAATATGTTTTTTAATGAAACTGAATATTTCTAGAAACTAATTTGGTTATTAGGTTAGTAACGTTCATTTTCTCAAAGGTCTTGATTTCGTTATGTTTCACTTCCGGTTTTTAAATATTTACTTTCCGGATTTTAAATATTTATTTATATTAAATATATCTTTACCAAAGCAAACTTTTACTGTATGTTAGAGTAAAAATAATATTGTTTTATTAAATATTTTTATTCTATTTGTTTTAGGGTTTGTAAGTCTTCTCGTATTTTAATATGTTTGTGGTTGTGCTAGTAAGCCTCGCCTGAACGTTTACATTGATATTTTTTCCATATCTTTCAAATATTTGATGTTACAATATTATTGTTTTATTGTAATTCAATATTCAATAAAATAATAAGCGTATCCAAGTCAATATCCACATCAGAAGTATTGGATATATGGTTTAATATTCGATACTATCCGATATTTAAAAGTAGTCAAGTTGCACATCACTAAAATTCACTAAATAAAAACGAAATATGTGAAATTGGCAATTGCTTGTTACCTGACAACTTAAAAAAATCGCTTTTTTGGACCATATACAACTGTCCTTATCGGATAACCGGATTGAAACGGTAAACCAGTAAGCCAAGACAAACATTTCCCGGATTGCAGCATTATTTTCTTTAAATCGTATCTATTTCTTTGAAAAATAATTTGTCGCAAACCACAGTGAGAAGAAGCCCAAATTGCGCTAAAGCGCCCATTTTGGCCACAGTGGATACACAATACATCGAAGACTGCGACTTGGGAATTCGAGTTCCAGTCGTCTAGCGTGACAATCAATATTATACGCGTGATAAAATAATCAATACTTTTACTGAGCTCTTCAATGCTATTCTTATAGCAAAAGTAATTGACATTTGATGATGTCACTGCGATTTTAATATTAGCCAATATGCCCCTACTTATAGGAGGTAATGATACATCTCGGCCTGGAACAAAGTTAAATAAGTTCCAAGAGCGAAAGCAAGTTTTTCCCTACGATTTCTCTACATCACCACTCTCCATTTTCGAACTGTCCATGTACCAGACGATCCCATTAACCAGACGTGGACTACGGTTGGTCGCAACCAAGCATCCCTATTGGGTAAGTTAAATCTGAAGGTACGCAGTAGTTGTCCACCTCCATTAGGAATTCCGGACATTCGTCAGCTACCCTCCTCCAGACTTTGATGAGTCCCCTTTCAGTATTATTGTCCCTTGAATAACCAAGACCTTATACAGACCTCAAGATTTCATATTCCAGGAATAAGTGGATTGGTGGCAAAAATTAGGCTTGTGTTTTATTTCTGAATATTTTTAGTAGCCTGATTATGACATTTTATATGCTGTCTTTTTTCCGACCATTGATATTTTTAATGATTTTCCGAAATAAATCGAAAGACCACAGTACACAAATATAGACCGATAGAAAGATGTATGCCAACTGTTGAGAAACTCGGTAGATAGAGTACGCTAGTGAATAATAGGACATAACTACATTAGTACTGATGGCAACTTGCATTTTTTTTTTATTTGGAAATCTTATTTGTTAATTAATTTCTAAACTAACACATTCGCTGAATCTATTTTAGCTAATCTTATATTTGCATTGATATATGGCCCACAAAATATTAAAATATAATATACATAAAGCATGAAAGTAATATTATTTTTCCGGTTTTCTCTCCAATGCGTCTGCTATCATTCGTTAATTTTCTTGAAATATCCAGAGCTTAATAAATATTGAAAACTTTTAGTCGACAAATCACCATTCGTTTTTTTACAATACAACGATAAAAGTATGAATAATGGACACCTTTTTAAAAGTCAGGGTCATCATATTCCATTTATCACAGTAGTTGCAACCATGTTATCCGATGTACTTTATATTTCTGCTCCGATCCATTTTTCATTCTATTTGTTTCGGGAGAAAATAGCAGTAATATTTCAGTCACGTTTATACGTTTAAGAGCTATTTGCTTAACCCTTAGTTAGGCGCGCACAAAATTTTACATAGCTGGTCGCGCGGTGTATTTTATACACCATATTACTTATATTATTAAAGCAGACTTTTTCCATATCAAAAAAAAAAACGAGGCATTATTTCGATGTTTTAATACGGTCAGTAATACAAAACTCAACAATATTCTAATTTTATACAGATAAAATGAATGAAAAATGCCGTAGTACAAAACAATTTTAAAAATAAAATATTAAACAAGAAATTAAAAATAGTTTTTAGAAAACGTTGTAATAAAATTATTCATCTTCAGATATGTCACAGTTTCTGTTTGAACACTGGTTGCACTGGAGATGTTTTTGGCTATGCTCTTTACATACAAATATACAGCAAGTTTATTACTTACATAATTGGTCGCATGGTGTATTTTAGGCACCAAGTTCAAATTGTCATGAGACTACTACTTTACGGAGCGTCACTGCACCCTGATCCGTTCAGGACTTGTAGCAGACATGTAAGCGGGAAGGTACACGAAGCGGTATGGTGAGGTATGCCTTATTACCGAAATCCTTGAACTATTATTAGAAATGGTGTACGAAATACACCAGCGCGCCTAATTAAGGGTTAAGATTCCTAAAAAGTAGATAATAAGCTAATGCATTTTCCACCGACGATAACGAGAAAATATGTTTGCTTTAGTTGAAGTTTATGTATTGCTTACACGATAATTTTTCTGTTCGTTTATAGTAGGGTAGGGATATTGTTTTCTTTCAAGTTAAATGTAAATAAGTATAATTTTTTTTATAAAATGATTTTTTAAAGTCTTGCAGTCATTCAAGAAAATTATCATTAATATTCTAATTTACTTTAATATTGTCGGCGCCGGCGGTTGTTCTTTGTTAAATGTGTAGGCGTTACTTATTGAAAATATTTCTCAATAATATATTTCTTATAATTTCTTTTTTTTTAATTTTTATGATGAAATTATCGGTAAGTATTAATACTTCGTTCATTATTATTGAAAGAATGAAATTTACAAGGTAGACGGAAACATCCCTTGCAAGTGGGCCACCTGTTTGGGTCACATAATTTCAACCTCTCTTACCCTAGCCAACGCTAGTCAATCGAAAATACAAGAGAGGACGATTCATCATCTTTAAGGCACCATTTACATTAAGGATCATCTACGATCCGCAGCAGGTGCAAATGCCTGTTGAAGCGACAGTAACCTGTGAGGAGACCTGCCACAAGCCTAATGTCCCTTCTTTTCAAAATCATGAAACCCTCTAACCCACCAGGCGCTGAGTCTCCCAGGAGAAGCCCAGTCTACCTCTTTCCAGAAGTACTTCGCCCCAGATCTCTGGGCAGTTCATTCATTGCGTTCCTTACAATAGCAGCGATCGTACTGTAGAACACACCTATCTTAGGTTCAGGTTCTATTCGATCCATTACGAAACTCTGTCGTGCTATACCATTGGCCTCCTCGTTGTCCGCGATATTCTGGTGACTCATACGAAACTGATCCAAACAAGGCCGCCAAGTCGGCTTTATACTCAGACACCAGTGCAAAATGAGCTCTGTCAGACTCAAGTGCCAACAGAGCAGCCGTACTATCCGAACAAATGTAAATATACATCGCTCTGAAGGCTCTTAACACGTTCTCGTACCGATTTTCGACTAGGGGTGTATACTGTATACTAGTATCACTATCCGTATCCCCCTATCACTTATCCCCATCTGGTACGTTAAATCTGAGAGGTTTACTTAATCTGATTGTGGGCAGTATTTTGTTCCTTCTCCTTAAGAGTTTGTAACAGTCTAATTTTGCCAGTGTAAAATATCTTTAAATTTAATTTTATAGTCTGCATTTAAGAGAAAAAATGCTTTATTTTGCGGTAAGAATTATTAAAAAGAGGTCAATACTCTTCGGTTAATTATTTCTAAATTTATTGATTCGATTTGCTGACAATAAGCTTAAAATTGCCGTATTCCTTAATGTAAAGTAACTCTATTCTAAATATAGGTTGTTTACGTTTCATTAGACTCGTCAAATTCATATTTTAATTTCCGTTTGAATATCTCATAACTTTTTGGAACTCCTGGTTGCTGGATTCCAATCACCGGCCGATCATTTCTGAGATCGTTTTGGGACCTCTGCCTTAAAGTTATTTTTCCACTCGGCATGCTGCACTTTTTGTAACATTCCGTTGTTGGTTCCGAGTAATAGGAATGGGCTATTTCTCACAGTTGCAGCTGTCGATTTAAATGTTTAAAAGTTTATCGTTTTGTTGGGCAATATTCTCTTATATTTCTTGAACCATTTAATTTCAGTGCATTACATGTGGCTCCCGCCATCATTTTACCCTCATAATAAACGAGAACTCGGTCGTTTATTGTCTTAAAATGATTCCTTGTATCGAATCACTTGGCATGTTTCAGTCCATTACTACTTCTTGATCTGACGTAGTTCTTTAATCTCGGAAAAGGAGAAAGGCAAATTGACGGAAACGAAAAGAGAGTCCTTCTAAATATACCTTTCGAGGCGAGAAGTAGGTTTGCCGTTAGTGCAGTCATACGGAATCAACATTTTAGGATTGTGATTTAATTCTACCCTTTCTTTGGGGATATATTGTGGATTCTGTTTGTGTTTTGACAGATATGACCGATTAATCGGGATCTAAATACTGTACTAGGTAAGCTTTTTCTCTGGATTTATTTTTTCAATATTGCTTGTGAAGCACGCGGACGACGCCATGACGCTAATGATTTCTTCCCTTATTTCTAGAGGCTTTCCAAGTTCGTAACCCTCACACACTAACGAGGTAATTATCGCTACAGTTCTTTTGTCCAACTTAACGATTTAATTGCTTTATCTGTGTTAACCTTTTTTGTGCATAGTCCGCCATTTGCTTTGCATTCCTTGGGTTATCTTATCTACTCCATTTTATTAAATCTAAATTTTTATTTTAATGTAACTTGAGTTTTGATCATATGGGGAAGTTTATATTTTCTTTTATAGGTGACTCATACCTATCTTTTTTATATTCAAGTTGTCTGTATCTCAGTATTTCTTTTATTTGCTGATGGTCATTGAAAATTCATTGATAATTTTTTGGGCATTTGTTTTGTAAAAAAAATATATTTATGAAAGTAAGGGGGCTTTGTCTGATGCGTACTGTGTTAATTCAGGGTTTTACTAGCAGGCTACCACTTTTACTAGCAGGCTACCACTTTTGCTACCAGGCTACCACCTTTACTACCAGGCTACTACTTCAATTAGCGGGCCATTGTCGAATTGCAGGGCCACGACTTCAATTAGCTGGTCACCACTTCTGGTACCAGGCTACACTAGAGCCAAGTGTATTGTCAAGTTCTGCGGGTTCTACCCTCGGGGTCAGTGCCATAGTAGTGCCAATAGGTGCCCGGCGTCTCCACCAGAGTTTGACGGATCTAAAGGGTATTGTACAGAAAGAAGCATTTATGTATTATTATTTCTTTTTTTTTATGATTTGTCATAATGAATTTTGCACTATAGATTGTGCCTCAAAAGAGCTAAGTTTCATTAAATCATATATTTTTCATGCCGATTAATAATAGTTTCTAATATTTGAATATAAATCAAGCATTGACAGTCAAGTTTTCAATAGTTTTATTCTAATTATACTCTTTTTTTATTAATTTATCGAGTCATTTGATTTAATTATTGTGGCCGTTCATCGCTACATATTATTATTGTTATATTTATAATTGGTGCAGCTACTAGCGCACGCGTACATATATGTAATTAGCTTAGTTAACATCAAAGTGATCAACCAACAGAATTGGTCTCCGTACAATCACCATATACTTAGTTAAATTTAATAGTCATTTGACATTAATTTGTCCTTAACTTGCCATTTTATCGTAGTATTGTTGCTGTGTTTTCAAAAAAAACCTTAGTAGCAAATAGATTATTCCTTAAATTATAGATTTTTTTTTCTTGTTAAGTTGAGATTAAGTACCTTTTAATTTAATAAGCGGGCCTAGCCATCCTGCACAAAACTCACGGAGCTTTTTCAGTTTAGTTGGAAAGAACTGGTGGCGCTCTAACGATCCCACTACCGGGGCCGGGCATTTGCAATACGACTGTCCGGGGCTAGGTTTCCTTTTAATTAAAAATCTTTACTTTTAACTTCAAGAAGAAAAACGTGTTGCAAATTTCCAAATAAGCGATACACAAATCAATCAAATAGATTTTTATATTATTGATATAGGAAAGGGATCAGAATTAAGGACTATTTTCTAAAGATGAATTTCTTTTCGTTGCATGAATTGCAAGGGATCATATTGGAACCAACAAAACCACTGATGACATTATGTATTGTACAGTGATAGTAAGATAATGTGAAATGCGACATGTACCCTTGAATTGAGTTTTTTTTAAACATATGTGTCTTGGCAAACGTTGGGGTCCAACGTGTGAACTACTAAAATGCATAAACTACTAAGTAAATATGAACCTGTACTAAGTTTGATCTTGAACTTGGAAAATATTATGTAAACATTCAGGGCAAAAGTATACCCGGTTTACAGTATTTCAAATATTTAGTCGGTATAACAAATCAGTCAAATCAGACAGACAGACATGTGTAAATCAACATATTTCATTCTAACCAAATTATTTATCAACATTTATTTACTTTTTAAATATAACTTATTACATGTGTGCCTCATAAACATCACATATCTCTCCTGTTGGAAGCGTCGAGCTTCCCAAACCAGCATAGGCTTTTAGGTATATAAATAATAATGGCAGCACTGCACCAAGTTCAGAGTGTATGATTAAAATAGCGCTACGTTGCATATTAACTCGAATAACAACCAAGTAATAAGAATGTATGATACAGTAAAGAAACACCGAAAAGAGCCAATTTATCTTAGGTTTTAAACATATAAAAACGAACAAGTTTACACTAAGTTCGAAAAGCACCGTATGTTATATTTAATTTTTTTTTTGAATTTTACTTTATATTAGTATGAATTTAAAGGGCAATTTATTAACATAGTGACACGTTCTATTGGGAATAGAATTACTGAAGTTAACACGTATTGTCTACTTAACTTTTGCCTCCGCCGGGGCGAGAAATATTTTTAAATTAAATATCACAGCTATATGGAACAAGTACATAAGTATTAAAAATACAAATGAAACTAAGAAGAAACTAAGATAAACACAAAAATTAGGTGGAATGCAAGCAAATTTTGTGTTCATTCAGCATCTTGCGCGTATCATAACCCCTTTATGAACTAACGCCAAAAGGCTTTCAGTTATTAAAGAAGGAACAATGTTGAGAAATACCTTACCACATTTTTAATATAACACACGTTTAAAAGAATCTCATTTATATTTGACCTAACGTTGCGTTACCTCGCTACGAGATATATTCTTTATATCTATAGTGCTACGTTATTTATCTGTCAGTGAGAAAGTATTGTGATAATTTAGCTCAATTTCTTACGCATTTTATTGTCGACAGTAAGCCTAACAATTTAAATCGTATTTGCTTTTTACTCGCTTTATGTATAACCTAGACAAATAGCTTCGCCGTGTAAATAGCGTCTAGAATAATATTCCCTCGTGATATATGTAGTAAGAAAATAAATGTAGTCCCGTATAGACATTACTCATTCTGAACGAAGCTGCTGCAGTGGTTTATAACCTGTCAGGATGTGATAATGTAAAATTTATTTTTTCTTAATGCATTTTTAGGGTGGTTGTTCGTGAGAACCTGAACTTTAAGATAAAGCAAAAGTTAAGTATAGAAGTATTGTTCCATAAACTCAGCTCTAAAATTACTTATGCTAATTAACAGAATTATTATGATAATTAATGGTCCAAATTATTGGGATTTAGGCACATAAAATGAATACCCTGCATAATGATACAATTATTAATAATATTGTGAATTACTAAAATGCATAAGCTACTAAATAAATATCACCTTGTCCTAAGTTTGAACTTCAACTTGACAAATATCATGTACACATTAAAAACAAATTTTAAACAACGTGAGCAGTCAACAGGAGAGATTGTGAACCTTAAACATGCAACGATCAGCACATTTTATCATATAAAAACGCTAGCGTACCATCAGACCGGGAGGCTTTTGTCTCTCACCTAAAATCAGCTCCTGGGCTGGCCACATGGCCGCTTTACCCGAGCTTCGCTCGAGCACATATTCGTAAATTCGGGGGTTGCATATCCACAATAGTAAAAAACGTATCTATGATAAAGTTGTCAATTCTGAGAAAGACAGTTTTAAAATTGGAATCAGTAGATCAAGTGGAGTGTAAACTTTAAGTGTAAATGTAACTATAAATGAAACACAACACAAACACACAGAGAAACTATATTTATAAAACAGTGAACAAAGACATTTAAACAATTCAAATATCCCTCAAGCGAGAGAATATGCGCACCTTAATAATCGGGTATAATATAATCTTATTAAGCTTCTGACCAATAATAGACATTGTTAATGTTTTATCATTAAGTCTTCTCTCAATAAATGGCGTTAATGTGTTTTAAAACATATCGCGACAGAATGGTGGAGGCACTATGATCCACGTCAAAAAACAATTAAATTATAATTAAAAAAAAATCAAATCACAAATCTGTAATCATTCGCGTAGTGTCAGTTAAACTTAACAATTGGTCAGTGTCTAATATGTGCTCTAATATAATGCAAAAATTTTAATATATCATAAATTCAAATGGCGCATTAATATATTAAACTATCGTAAAGTACAAGTCGCCACCTAGCAGCAGACGCTAAAAGCAAGAGGTTCATTGAAGACAAGTGCCGCCACCTCGTGACAGTCATTGAAGACTTAGATTTTGCAAGCAGACGAGGATACTGCAAATGAATTAAGGCATAGGTGTAGAATTCCACAGTCTTGGTCAAGGATACCACCATATGCTCCGACAGGGTACAGATCCGTATCTGCAGGGTAAAAAATACAAAATTAAAAACAGCTGAGTGATATGATAATCAAAAAATATCAGAAATCAGTGAGGTATTAAAATGAAGCAATACAACAGATTTGTAGAGGAGAAACTAAAGGAAACCATGGAGCAGCAAGCAGGAGAAACAAGTGAAGATGACAAGGATGAAGAAAATAAAATTATATATGGAACAAGTGCATAACTAATAAAAATACAAATGAAACTGAGAAGAAACTAAGACAAACACTAAAATTAGGTGGGAGGCAAAGTCTCAAGATTATCATATATACAAGGCAGTTAGGAGGTTAAAATATAAGTATGGAAACTAATAAAATGTATATGGTGAAACAGAAAGTATATCCAGAAGAAGCAATTTAACATAAATAAGTATAATATAAAAACTCGAGTGTTAATAAGACAAGTACATATACAAAAATACTTATGAGGTTAATGAACTGTATATATAAAAATAGACAGTATATATAGTACATAGAAAAACATATAATATCATATATATAGGACATAAAAGAAGGAAAAGTCGAATATAGTATACAACCCAAATGTGATAGGAAATTTATATTGACATTTAGGAGGCTAAATATTAGTGAGAAAATTAATAGACTATATATGCAAAATAAATAGTTGAAGCAGATGTGAAGATATATGGTTAAAGCAGAAGTAAATGGACCAGTTGCATGATTATCGTATTCGAGAAAAGCAGAAAAATTAAGTAAGTGTCCTCCGGTCGAAATAATATTGAAACGACGGATTGTGTAAATGAGAAAGTTACAGCAAATAATTTAGACATCGGAAAGCTTAAGCGTATAAGGACCAAAAAGGCAGACGAGACACATTGAGGAAGTTAAAGCAAAAGATTTGGTACCATAACAGCTGGTGTAGTTCCCAAGTGAAATGTTATATAAGCAAGAAGTGTTTATGTAGAGTGTGACAAAAGAGAAGCATACATAAGGGGAAATAACTGAAGAAATATATAAGGAAAAGATGTTTGTGTAATGTGCGTTTAAATGAGAAGCATACATAGATAAGGAATTTATAAAATAGCTAGTCACGTAATCATAAGCATAGTTACATAAAATAAAGTTCATCTTAAGTAAAATGAAAAGATAATATAAGGAAAATAAAATAAAATAAGTACAAGAAGATATATTTATAAAACATAAAGAGAAGTTTATAAGAAACAGTAATACAATGTAGATAATGTATATATAACTTTACCTTGAGAACTTGCTGCATGGGCCGCAATCCAGGACCAGTCAGGACTCATTCCAGCATACAAAGGACTCAGTCAAGCTTCAAGCATTGGTAGGGGTTCAGCAATC
Organism: Pissodes strobi; assembly: GCA_016904865.1. Classification (NCBI taxonomy): domain Eukaryota; kingdom Metazoa; phylum Arthropoda; class Insecta; order Coleoptera; family Curculionidae; genus Pissodes; species Pissodes strobi. The sequence goes on from MU185546.1 coordinate 181,464, forward strand.
CATCGAGCACACATGCCTAGAAGATAAAGAAGTTTAAGAAAATATAATATGCGGGAGAAAATTCAGTAGCAGTAGACGAGGTAAATAACCTAATAAAGAATTAAAAAATAGCCAACCTTAGGGCATAATCCAGGTCAAATCGAGTCAGCTAATAGTCATTTAACCTCATAGGGTCATAGTATGTCGTGTCTAAGTCATATTCCAAGTCAAAGTGCGAATCTGCAGGCTACAGTGGCACAAGTCGACCAAAAAGGGGCACATTTCTCAGTTTTTTTTTATGGCAGTGGCACACACACTAAAGGGAGATCCTATGGCGCTCGACGAGCGGTGTGTGTGCGAAGATGTTGATTGACACGGTTCTTGAATATTTGTAGGTTGTAATTAGTGGGAAACAGATGTCCTGGAAGGCAGTTCCACAGTGATGCAGTGCGCCAGACAAAGGAGTTCTGGTAAAGCGATGTTCTAGGTGTTTCTAGTTGTACGACGAACTGGTGCGCTCCTGCCGTCTGTCGGGACTGTCTGGCAGGAGTTGCCAGGGACGGGATGATGCAGGCCAAATCCTGGGAACATCTGCCGTGAAAGTATCTGTAAAACAGAGACATATCGGCCACATGTCTGCGATGTTCCAGACTATCCAGATTCCGGGTCAACTCCGGATCCCCGACGAGACGCACAGCCCTCTTCTGAATGGAATCCAGCAGCTTTAGGGTATGCTTTGGTGCGGCACCCCAGATATGTGAGCAATATTCTAAGCACGGTCTTATTTGCGCTTTGTACAGCAATAGCAACTGCTGCGGTGTATAGAGTTTTTTGTTGCGAAATAGCGCACCAAGCTTCTGGGAGGCAACATGGTCATGCCATCATATTGCTGTTGACCGAGACACCCAGCAGCCCGATTGACGAGGATGAAGGAATGGTCGATCCTGCCATAATGATGTCAGGGCCCGCTGTATTGACCCTCTTAGTAAACGTTGCTGCTTGTGTCTTTGCTGCATTGAACTGGACCAAATTTCGGTCGCCCGAAGTTTGAACTTTCTCCGGGTCTTGATTAATTGCTGTAATCTGCTCCTGTCTGCGGTGATGAGTCTCAGTCGCTGGTAAGGGCTTTTCTGATACAAAGTGGGAGACAAGGGTACTGTCATCTTCAAAACTGTAGACAGGATTATTCGTTTCGAGCAGCAGGTCATTAATATAGATGAGGAACAGAGTTGGTGAAAGTATTGCGCCCTGAGGCACGCCCGCGTTGATGGTGAATGTGTCCGAGATGTGTCCATCGACTGCAACGTGTAGGGATCGGTTCTTAAGGAAACTGGCCAGCCAGCTGCAGAGAGAGGTGGGCAGTCCCAAGGACGGCAGTTTGTTGACCAGTCCGTCATGCCAAACTCTGTCGAATGCCTTTGAAATATCCAACGCAATCGCTCGAGACTCTCCGTAGTTTTCAATTGCCCTACTCCATATATGAGTGACATAGGCCAAATTATCACCATATACGCAATTTTCACGATACTTATACTTTCTTGTACTGTTGAATAATTTGCTATACAAAGTCAGCCAATTTTTTATAGGTTGACATGTAAAGCAGTCAGATAAAATGCTATTAACAATAAAAATATAAAGTATTATTTGCATAGACAGGACCGTATTTTTTAAGTTATAAAATCTTAGATGTACAGTTAAACTAATTAAAATTATTTAATTTATAGGATATAATTAATCAACACTTATAAATATAATAATTATGGAAATAGGTTGAGTAAACTTCAGTATTGATAATATAGGTAAACTATTAGAAGACAGGATCGTCTTTATACATAAATAAGTTTGATTAAGGGACTATGGTTAATCAATATATAGACAGGACCGTCTTTTTGAACTGGAGTATATGGTTCTAGAAAGAAATAAGTTCTACAAACTATGTTGTTATTCTAAATATCTCGAATCAGAGTTGTAGTATTATTAAGCCAATTTATAAAAATATGTTTCTATTTGTTGCATGTATATACCAAGCACCAGTTGATGACCTCAAACAGTTTAAGAGCGTGTCAAACAATGCTAAGGAATAGACTGCAGTGGAGGCTAGAGGGAGTTACAAAGGATCAGCCTGGATCGAAAGAGTAACAAAACCACTGAGAACATTGTATATTGAATAGTTAAAAGTAAGATGATGTCAAATGCAATATATTTTCTCGAATTGAGGTCTTTCTTTTTGAATCAATATCGTTAACGTTGGGGACCAACGTTTAGTGGGTGAGGGCACGTGTGAACTGCTTAAATGCATAAGCTGCTAAATAAATATAATCACCCTAAGTTTGAACTGGAACTTGCAAAATATTATGTAAACATTAAAGAAAAATTATATACCACGCGAGCAGTCAACTGGAGCTATTATGAACCTTAAACATGGAACGATCAGATAGTAAAAGTTGAATCTATGATGAAGATGTCAAAGTTCTGAGAGAGATAATCTTCAAAGTGGAACCAGTAGATCAAGTGTAGTGTTAACTTTAAGTGTAAAGCTAACTATAAATGAAACACAACACAAACTCTTAAGACAAACTATATTTATAAAACAGTAAACAAAGACCTATAAAAAATTCATAAATATACCTCAATCGAGAGAACATGCGCACTTAATAATCGGGTATAATTTAATCTTATTAAGCTTCTGACCAATAGACATTGTTATTGCTTCTCATTAAGTCTTTGACGTTGTTATTATTTTTAAGTGAAGTGCTTTCTTTATCATCTCTTCTCACCTGACGTAGATCGATCCCGAATCTGAGCTATATTCCTGCACGCTAATCAAGGCGTGGCGTCACGAGAAAAACCTATCGTGACAATATAATTCTATGTTATGGATATTTAAGTTTTCTATCCTCATTCATCCACATCCATCTGAGATAATTAAAGTGATCTTCAAATAGCTACAGTTTACAGAGAGCCATTTAAAATTGTTATGTATTTTTAATCGAGAACCGAGAAGATACGTTTTTACGATAAATAATGCACTTAATATTTTCATTATCCCACTAATGCGGCAGTAAAATCAATACAGCACTAATGTAGTATTAAATATCCCCGCGTCACTTAAAAAGTCTTGATTGTGATGGCCATGGAAAAATTATTAATCCTTCAAGGAAATGTTAACATTTAGAAGACATTTCTGAAAATTTGCATTAACTTAATTGTTTCGTCGAGTCTCAATTATTATGCCACATTATTAAAAATCAATATCAGTTTGCCTTTCACTTAACATCTATTTTGCTAAACTAAAAAAATATTTTCATGTATCTTGTCCCTTTTCAAATAATCGTTAACATCTTATGTAAATTTTGCAGGATTAGCCGGCGAAAAAATATTTGTCGCAAACGCGAAAATCTTTCTGATAATATTTCATTTTGTTTTAAGCAAAACAAGTATTCTAAGCGTGGGTAAACAATACTTTCTCGAATTTGATATCTTAGTGTTTTCTACTGTTTACGACTTTCCGGACAATAAGCTCTTTTGTATTTTACGTTCGGTAATTTGCTGCAGATTTTTCAGCATAAAAACGTTTTATCAGCGAAACATCTTGACATATTTTATAGCGAAGTGTAGAAGTTGAACTGTTTTTATTTACACTGCCATTTGGGACTTGAGGAAAGTTAGTTAGTGCGGGGATATCTGGGATTTAAAGTGAATAGGGCAACTACAGTTATTCATAAGGATGAATAAGAGTATACCGTGCTATTTTTTGCATTGATCTGGATAAATTAATTATTCTTGATTTTCCCACACATACACTTATCTAAATTTGCACCAAACAAACTGGGTGCAATTTTTCATTATAAGGAAAATTTGAAATTAATTCAAATAGCTTCCATGACTTTATTAAAATCTAGAATGCCTTAATGAAAACTGTACCCAAAATACACTTCCTGAGGCCATTAGGAGCCACCAGTAATATTGTGCATACGCTAAAAAACACTCAAGCTCTCGTGAAATCTAAAATGGAATAGTCTAAACGTAATTAAAGCAGTCAATTATGATTATATAAAAAATTGATTTTCCTTAAGTAAACGTGAAGTTCATCAATTAGATTGTAATAATTCCTAACACATTTAACTGTAGTAAAAAGTAACGAATCCTCACATACAAATAAAATTAAATAAACTATTAACATTAATAACTAACCCAAACTAACCCACCATTATAAATGCGGTAAGAACAGTTTTAGATATAACGCTATCTACCCAATTTATAACAAACTACATAACCAACTGGCATGTCTGGGACACTCACTCAATGTCCGATCACAGCACATTCGGTTCGACATATCCGTTAAAAATACTAAAATGGTTAGCAACCGAGTGCCCAAACTTACCGATTGGACTACCTACAAAGAGCATCTAAAGTCTTAAAGTCTGAGCTTGAGGCCGAACTGCTATCCGCTTTAACTACTGAGAAACTTGATGTAGCCTCGATACACCTAGAAAGTGCTATAATAGCCTCTTACGAAAAAAACTGCCTTATGAAACAAGTGGCAATGCATAGAGATGTGCAATGGTAGAGCAAGACACTAAACAGTCTAAATACTGAGTCGAGGAAAGCCTTCAATGAAGCCAAAAGCCTGGGAAACTGAGACAACTATCATAAAACCCTATCCGAGTATAACAAAGAGCTCCGGAGATCCAAAAGAAGAACTTTTAGGTCCTTTTGTGAAGGGATAGATGAATTAGCACCGTCCATTCGTCTACAAAAAATGCTATCCAAGAAACACTCAAACGAAATCGACCTACTAAAGAATAGAGCCCAAGACACCTATGCTGAGACACCTGAAGAAAGTCATTCATCTAGAAACACACTTTCCCGGGTCAAACATAATTGCTAAAGAAGAGCTGGCGCAAGAAAACGCGCCCGTTGAAACTGCTCAGCGGCCTACAAAAAGGGTAAAAGGTCTTGCCAACAAAATCTTTACAAAAAAACACAATCGGATGGGCGATACATAGCTTTAAACGATAGGCACGTCACGAGCAAGTTCCTTTCTAATGCTTCATTCACTGCATGCAAAATAATTCGCATACCAACCATCAAAATCTACCACCCATTCCCTTCAAAATCTCGTCCGCGATATAAAGAAGGCACTGGCTGAAAAAGAAGTGGCGCTGTGTGCATTTCTAGACATAGAGGGTGCATTTGACAACACGTCACATGAATCCATTCAGCGTGCCACAACCCGCAGAGTAGTGGAACCAACCACTACAAAATTGATAAAATCCATGCTAACCAGCCGTGAAGTCATCGCTGACATTGTAAGAAAGGGATGCCCCCTAGGAGGGGTTCCATCACCCATGCTTTGGTCTCTGGTAGTTGACGATCTACTGGTAAGACTGACTGACGCAGGCTTTGAAGTCTAAGGTTACGCAGATGACCTAGTTTTAATAATAAGAGACAAACATGACAACGTTCTCCCAAAACGCATGCAAAGTGCACTCAACTTTGTTAGCACATGGTGTACACAGAAAAGACTAAATGTCATCCCAAACAAAACCGTAGTGAGCACATTCACAAAAAGAAGGAAGCTGAACCTTAAAGCACCCACTTTGGGAGGGACACCGGTAGAGCTTTTAAAAGAGCCTAAGTATATTGGCATCGTTCTTGACGAGAAACTAACCTGGAACTCACGCCTGGAATAAACTATCAAAAAAGCAACGGCAGCGCTTTGGGCCTGTCGACGACTCTTTGGTAAAACATAGGGGCTAAAACCCTGGTGGTCCTATAACACTGTTGTTAAGCCTATTATAACCTACGCCTGCTTGGTTTGATGGGTAAAAAACAAACAAAATAACAACACAGCGAAAGCTAACAAGAGTAAAAAGGCTCGCCTGTCTGGGTATAACAGGGGCTATGAAAACGTGCCCCACGGCAGCTCTGGAAACCCTACTTGACCTACTTCCGCTGCTCATATGCATAGAAAAGGAGGCCTGGACCAGTGCGCATAGAGTCACTCAGACACAAAAAACTGAAGTCAGGACACCTGACTGGTCACCTTAAAATTTTGAAGGACATCCAGATAGAGGCGATGACCAAACCAATCGATACAATGGAAACAAAACTCCATTTTGATCGCTCCTTTGAAGTGGTAATTGAAGATTGCAATACTACAGGAAAAATGCTAAAACAACTAGAGAGGGGATTACTTACTTGTCTTGTTCACAGATGGATCAACGATGAAAGCAGGAGTGGGATCCGGAGTTTACGGACCTAGGTGTCGAATCTCTGCACCTTTAGGAAACACTTCCACAAACTTTCAAGCAGAACTAAATGCTATCAATATACCCATCTCTGAATGTGCCAAAAAAGGCCTAAGAGATGCAAAGGTCTATACCCTATCAGATAGTCAAGCAGCGTTAAAAGCGCAAGCATCTAGCAGAGTCAACTCCCGGCTAGTGTGGGATTGTCGGATGGCTGCAGATAAGCTGACAAACAGAAACAGACTCACCTTAATGTGAGTAACAGGGCACGAGAGTGTGGAAGGCAACGAAGCCGCTGACCAGCTCGCACGGAATGATGCACAGACTACCTTTCCCGGGTCTGAACCATTTTGTGGCATCACTAGAAGACACGTAATGACTGAACTCAGAAATTGGGCAAAAAAAGGCGGAAAGAGACAGATCGGGCCAATGCACCTAGGCAGAGACATGCCAAGAGACTCATCTCTCACTCGCCTAACTACACAAAAAAGCTTCTTAAGCTACAAAAAAAATGAGATAAAACTGGTCGTAGATCTTCTCACTGAACATGGCCCCTGGAGGTATCACCTCAATAAAATGGAAATTCTGCCAAACTATGGCTGAATGTCAGACACTAACTTGTCAAAGGTTGGGGCTTCTCGAAAATGCCCTTCTGGCACCAGGGGATCTACAAAAGCTTACCCCTCGAAACATTCTGAGATAATCAAGGAGATAGGAATTTACGTCGAAAGATCAATTGTGGTCGACGCGACGTGTTGAAGGGCAAATCTTGCCGAGCGACCTCTACCTACCATACCATACCATACATATTCAAGCTCTTTGCTTATAATCTGTAAATATTGCTTTTTTACAGGCAGGAACAAATGAAATATAAAATAACAGTTAATATCTTACCTGTGAAGGGTTTTTGAAATCTGGTAACACCAAAAGGCTGCCTCAAAAGGTGGACGGGAGAGAACCTCTGCAATAAAAATTAAAGAAAATTTAGGCCACCACGACACATAAAAAAGTCGAAAGACAACTCACTGCGAAAAAAGTGAAAAATGCCATTTAAGCAGTGAGTTTAGCAAGCAAAGCAAGCAATACACTTAAACGCCTAAGACAATATATAGGTTACCGCGACACCGCACTGTCGATCAATGGCTTACATTTGATGAGTGAATCTTGCTAAACCGACTAGAAAGAAGGCTTCGCACATGCTAGCTAATGCCTAAGAGTTCCATGCGATATGTCACACAAATATGAAGGTTCCGCACAACTCGCGGCAGGCACCGTCGACAGGAGTAGGCACCGAAGAAATTTTTAACAACCTATTCCCATAAGTAATAACGACATCTACTCATGTCTCTCTGCCACCGGTTGGGATGCTATATACCGCACTAATATTATTTAATTTAGTGCACAGCAAACGGTCCCAAAAACGCATTTTTATGAATCAATGATCGACAACATAATCGTACGAAGCAGATATTCCTAGTTGATAGGCCGGTGATATCAGAAGATATACGCACGTTACTATTCGATTCCCCGAATGTCAAAGTCACGCAAAAAATATATAAATTTGAGTGCGGTATTTAAAATCAGCTTAGAACCGAACTAAGGTGCATTTCATGAAGCGTCATATAGCATACAGCATCTATAAAAGAAGATAAGGTCCAAAATGACGTATAGCGAGCTAGTTCTCATGGTTGTTTTCACCTCTTTTTACACTTTAAGAGCTCCAACCAGCCCTGTTTCCCCTAGGAAAGCTAAAGAAAAAAAAACTAAAAGAACAAAACCAACAGTAAGAGACGCTGGTTTAAGCTAAAGAGAGCAAGGAAAGAGAGTCTAAGAATTTGGCCAATAAAGTCCAGTTATCCCAGGAAAATGCATTGGAATTAGGATCCACTACAAGGTATACATTTCATAAAATTATATAATCGTGGCATCATTCATGTAAAAATCTCAAGCGATTTCAATGTTATGGACAAGTATGTTCTCGAAACAGAATTCGAGTTCAAGATCCTGAAACCCATTTAATATTAAATATTTACCTTTAGTTGAGATAAACACATGTGTAACCCACTTCACTCTTTCCGGAGGACACATAAATAAAAGTGTATTATTGAAATGAAATTAACGAGATGTCGATGTAAATTGCTAGACTGTGCCAGGAATTAATTGGAGGATTATTATTATTCTATGTACTATTATCAGCATAATGACAATACCATTTTATGTGTGTTTTATTTTGAAATTCCTTCATCAATTTTTAAACATCTCATTTCGAAATGTTTTCAATTAATTTTTTATAGATTGGATAACGAAAATTAACCGGAGAATAGTAGGTGAAATTTAATTTTAATTAGTGAGCAAGTAATGGATTATTTCTTGGCCGTTAAAAGTATCGGCTGCGTAAGAGGATAATAAGGTTGCTTGTAAGAGGATAATACGCTACTGGAACTGGCATGAAAAGAATGGAAAATTGCTCTGCCCTTAGTCACTTGCTTCTTCACATTCAACTGAAAAAGACATGGCTATTGCCCGTTTTAGTAAGATGAATATTATTTTATGTAGCGAAAAATTAAGAGGCATGCAACTTCTCAGTAGACATTAAGGAAACAATAATGCCATTTCGTTGAATCTATGGATTCTGGCAAATATAATAATAACCAGAATATTTTCTTTATATCCTATAATGATTATATTTTCCTCAACGATTTGCTTGTTGCTTTAGATGGTGATAAAAATCATGAATAATTCAACTACTAGGTTTAAATCTTGACAATAGTTTACTTGACGATATTTATGAAATTCTGCAGTATTCCGTATTCTTTTACAGTGCAAGGAAATAATTTAGCTCTTTTTGAGAGAAGATGATAATAATTTTACAAACTGATTCACTATATGCATTCGTTCATAAAACTTCATTCACAGGTGGGAATTTTGCATCCATTCGGTTACAATAAAATACTTTACAAAACATCGTTTTCATCGTTTTTCCTGAATTTTAAAAGGCAGGCTAAATACATGTGTTTCGGTACATAATCTATTTTATTTATATCTCTTGGATTTCCTGAAACGACAAATTATTTTTGCTCAAGCCAGTTCGTATGCAACTCTACGGAAAATTTGAATAAAAATACTACCGTAACCGCTTGAATTCGTATTATAATAGAGAGAATGCAATAAGAGGTAGCTGGAAAAGAGATCCATTACATATTTGTTCCATCATATAATTTATTCACTGCAGCAGTTTTGTTCGATGTGAAATTTAATTGCTTACTATATTTGATAGGAAAATAATATTATGCTATCCATTTTCCCAACGATGCTTCGACGAACCATTGATTTAGGTTTTATTTATGAAAGGAAAATAACGTTTGAATGTAAAACCTTATTTAAGTTTCGATGAAACTAAAAGTAGCACGTGAAAGAAATATATTTTTTTTTATAGTTGTATCATATCAAAAACATTAATTTTTAATAATTTTGAGAAATAAAATTATTTCTCCAATACATGCCAACAAATTTTAATTCATTTTCGCAAAACCTAATGCCCTTAAAAGCTTTTAATGTTGTAGAATGGCGCCACGGATGGGCTTTTGACTTTTCGAGAAGTTCTGATATTCCTTCAAATCTATCTAAGCAATTTTTTTGACATATTGAATCAAAATACGCACTTAAAATAATTTATCTTATCATCTAATTAAATTTATTTAATTTCACATCAGATTAAAAGAAACTGAGGGTAAATAAACTGAAGTTAAGGTAATTTACAATTAAAGATCCGTAGGCTCCAACGAGTTATCTTTGAAGCACCCAAAGTAGGCCGTAGCGCAAGTGCCGGAAAGTAGGGGGGTAGGTATATTTATGTAATATATAAGTTTTTAATAATCAAGGATTACGAGTTTTTTCCATTCCAAGCCATTTTTCTTACACCAGAATCTTTTCAACTAAATTTACATCTGGATGCTTAACTTTTTGTAATTCTTCTTGGTAGAACGTACCTTGAATTTAATTATTTCTCTGAGCCTATAATATGAATATCTTTGTATTAGTTATATTTACAATTTTAATAATAAACCATATATTCCTTAGAAAATATAGAACTCGTTTTGATTTAGGCTATGCAAAAAAAAATATATTAAACCAACGTTGAGCGCCAGAAATTTTCTAATAAAAAAAAAATAGAAGCAAAATTTAAATCAATTGAAAACAAGTATAAATCAATATTAATTCGATTGAATTATATTTGCTAATCACTTCTCTTTTTGGAACACTAGTACTATAGATAATAAATAAAACAGATAGATAGATGAACATAAAGATCGGTTTGTTACCATAAGATTGGCGAAATGATTTGCTTTCTTACAAAAAAAAAATAAATTTTGATGTCAGTTAACTAAGAGCTATAATATGAAATGACGTACCTGTTATGTTAATTTGCAAAGGACCACCAATAATTGCCCGTTTCAAAACAGGTAGAGCTAATAAAAATATACACCTAACAATCAGTTACTAAAACTCCCAAGTCATGATCATGTTCTGTTCACACTTCAGAGTCCACTAGGACGTTATATCAACTAGTGAAATAGCCAAATTTAATTAAAAAGGAAACTTTAGAATTACCTTAAGTTAACCTGAAATTAAATTAGCATTAATGTTTTAAATAGAGAACGGCATATAAAAAGACAAGTCTGGAAGTTATCTTACCTAGTGGAAAGTTAGTATATATAACAACATATGCAAACAAAAAAAACGGCTTAGAGGTTAAATATATGGAGGTATAGATGAACCAATAATTAAACATAAAAAAATCAAATTTGCTTAACTCATTTTCAGGCTAGATCTGCTGAGCTTATCAACAGGAATTCATAGGCAAGACTTCAGGCAACTCCCAAAAGGAAACGTACATGATCGAATACAATAGACACTTTAGGTCTAAGAAGGAAGGAAAGAGAGGCTAAAAAACCCTGTGAGGGTTTTATTATCTGCTTAACGCTAAAGTGAGCTAGGCTGCCTCACAGAATGAACGAGACAGAACCTCTGTCTAAAGTAGTGAAAATCCCAGTTACGCAGTGAGTGCGGGCACCAAACAAATTAAACACTAGAGGTAAGGAAGAGGTACTGCCTGAGACACAAAATGAATCTGGTAGAAGATCTCCACATATCAGAAAAACGACACCTCACGGCCAATCGCAATGGCTAACTTTTAAAGGGTCACATGTTTGATTTTCATCGGTGGAGCCCAACTCCACGAGTTACATGCTACATATCACACAAATGCCCAAAGATCCGAAAAACTCGCAGCACGCACAAACAACAGGATAACTAAATAATGTTTTTAGGTTCTACCAACAACTCACTCCTACGAACAATGACGACATCCGAGACCAAACTCACTCATGTGTTATGATTATTCTCTTCTCAACTACGCTGAACTGCAAATATTTACAAATCAAAAATCGATAACATAGCGATTTGGAGCACATATCCTTAGTTTGGGTTAGTAACCCATAGCGTCGCTAAAATATGCCATCTAAGACAGGCGCAAGGCGAAATGTTAATTCCAGATACAATTCGAAATAGCACAACCACTTAGGGAAATTAATAAGATAAAACGCGGTATTATAGAAAATCAATTTAAAACCGAAATAATTCGGCATTTTATGATGGGATATGCTCCACAACTAACTTCCACCAGGCAGCAATAACCATAAGATAAGGTAACGTTTATTGTTCTAAGAGCACTTGCATTGAGTTTATTTACATGATCGTTTTCATCCCTTTCTGCACTTTAAAAGCTCGAATGCACCTCGTTTCTTCTAGAAAGAATCTCAAAAAAACTAGAAAGAGAAAGCTTTGCTAAATAAACATGGAGAATCGTATCCGAAAACCAATACAACCAAAGGAAAGCCAAGGCAGGCCAATAAAGCTCCGTTAATAAAAATAGAATGCACTGGAATAGAATTCACTATACTCATACAGGGTACGCATTTCATAAAAATTACTAAAAAATAAAGATATGTTAGAAGAAATTTCAAGCTATCAATGTCATTAACAAGCGTTCTCGCAACAGAATTAAAGATCAAGCTTCTGAAATTCACTTATTACTAAATATTTACTTCTATTTAAGACAAGCATATAATATATTCTTTCTTGCCAGGACACTAAAATAAAACGATTGTAGGATAACCAACCCGGGCCTGTTCAACATAGTTGAATGAGATAAGTAAAGTTGTGTTTTGTCTTTATTTTGCCAATGACCGTCAAAATAGATTTAAAAGAAAACCAATACCTACGTTGTATTATACCTTGCACAACTTTACTTATTCGGATTGCCTTCGATAGTGCAAAATTAGGGAAATTTGAGGGAAAGGTGCGTCATGTAAATTAAAACGCAGATTCCTAATACAAACACGGATTCCTAATACACCTATTTTTTTAGAGAAAACATGCCGGACTCAGCCTGGAATTTATGAGGGGAAAGAGTACGGCAGAGAAACCCTCGATCTAAATTCTTAACGCGTTCACTACCGACGGCCACTATAGTGGCCTTTGGAGTCTCCCACTGTGAACCGCGACCACTATACTGGCCTCAAATTCAAACTTCATTTGTGGTATATGAATTTAGGCGGGTCATGAATGGCAATGTGTATGATCTGTTCGGTCTATGGGGAACTTAGCGGCTCGCGCACGGCCACTTCAGTGGCATCTGGTTTACGCTGTGCAGCTTTCTTAAGGATTCCAAAAACGCGCCCGGTTTGTGACAAGCCACCCGTCTTAGCACGCCGGTAGCTAAACCGAATTATGCTGTACAACCCTTATTAGTATAATAATCAATTAAATTCCTGTCTACCGCACCACAATTTGTCGTTCCACACTTGTGACAATACTATAATACATTCAAAGTTGAAGAGTGGTATTAGTTAACCAGACGTCGCCAGCAGGTACTGAGGTCCCATACGGGAGGCTACCCAGCTATAGTTGTAATTTGAACCAATATCTCTAGAAAGATCTGCAAGCCCATTGGGATATATTTCCTTCGTCATCGCTTAGCCTTTTGATTATGTTATATAAACACTTTTGTGATTGAATAGTATTTCTTTTGTAGGATGTAAGATTACAGGAGATTACGGAAGAACGATTCGAATAGCTCGTACCTTTACTGTTGCTTATTACTTATAGTCATTTTGATATAATATATTTCAATTCCGAATATTGTTTTATTCTGTGTAATTGTGCACAGACTACAGATCTTTTATCCTTTCGGGTGCTTATAAGCAATTGGCACCAAGTCGTAAATCAAGGTTACAAATTAATGTTAATTTAAATTTCACATAGGTTTCTAATCTCTTTAAACTAATTAGTTGTTAAACCAAAAATCGAGGCTAAATAGTAACAATGCCCTTCTTACATAATTATATGAAAGCAAATCTTTTAAAACAAGATAAAATTTGAACGACTTAGTGCGTTTTGCCCGTAAGCCCACGATTTATTGCTAGGATATTCGCCCAGTCAGGGTAGGAAAATGTTAGTAGTTTCATCAAGTCCCTTGCTTACATTACAATCACAGTGATACTAAAACTAAAATTCCAGCACGAAAAGACAGCAAACAATACATTTTTGTTTTCATTTAAAGCAGTGTTATTCACATCATAAAACGATTTCATTAAATATGTAAAATATATGTTATGCCATCAAATATGAATTATCCATGAAAATAGAAGAAATTTTTGGGCAAATTATGTTAATAACAATATTAAAATATATACACATGTTATGCCATCAAATATGAATTATCCATGAGAATAGAAGAAATACTTGTGCAAATTATGTTAATAACAATATTAAAATATATACAAATGTTATGCCATCAAATATGAATTATCCATGAGAATAGAAGAAATACTTGTGCAAATTATGTTAATAACAATATTATAAGTTTCATTTTACCGACCTGTATTGACATGTTGCAACACAGAAGCAAAACAATTCATTAAAATAAACCGTACACTGCGCTGGTCTTCTATTCTCTGTCCCCGCTCTCGAGCGATACGCTTTCGGATTTCCTCCAAACAACCCCGCAAAACACGACTTCAATTTATGACTTGTTTTTATCTTTTACATGTATATAGGGTGTCTCAAAACTAATGGTATAAGGTCTAATGAAATATTATTTAAAATATGCGGGTTACCTCAGGATATTGAGATAACAGATGGCTAACCACAACTGCGAGATGAGAATGTAAACCAATGGATTTTACCCAGAATTAATTTACTATGTACTGTGACCAATATATAATTATATTATTCCGATGTGCGTCTTTTTGAATTGTATTTAATATAGAAACAAATTCCATGACAGAAAAATTCCCGCCATTCTTGGCAGAATGGTGAACATCAAATAATTCAAATAGTAAAAAATGAAAATTAACTTTAATCAGTAATTAAGTATATATTAATTTTAAGACCGCTACAATTGAATGAATCGTAACACGGCCATCAGCTCCAAGATTTTGGGTCAGTTTCAATAGGAAACATTGGGGATGTATTTTTGAAATTGACCAGTTCTTATAGAGGCATTTATTTTATTGCAGATTTTGAGGTGCTGGAATCAACATGGAGGTTGCTTGTAGAAAAGGAAGGATGTGGGGATGCACAACTGGATTTACCACGCTACTTATACTTCCTCACTCTGTATATGCCGCATCTTCTCAAGGTAAATCCAAAAGCAATAAGCAATTTTAATCCTGCCGATCTGTATATGAAATCAGCAACAAATTCGGGAAGTATACATTTTAAATAAATCATTGGTTTACACCCTTGGCTTATTCTGTATAGCTACTTAGTTATGAGATATTTCCTCTAAAAAACATGAAGCAATCAGGTGTGCGATGAGCATATTATCACAAAATAAATATACATTTGTTTATTTTGCAGTTCTTTATGAATTTCCGCTGTCAGGAAGCAATTCTTCCGTCGAAACGATACTTCACCTTAACTGCACCAATCCAATCTGCTTTATCAACGA